>SNQJ01S0067421.1:44193-72699 GCA_010110895.2 Picea sitchensis | reverse complement strand
GGGGAAAAATACTTTTCAAATATTGATTTGAAGAGTGGATATCACCAAATTCGCATGAGGGAAGGCGATGAGTGGAAAACAACATTCAATACCAACGAAGGTTTGTATGAATGGCTAGTCATGCTGTTTGGCTTGAAAAATGTGTTGAGTACATTTATGAGGTTAATGAATGAAGTCCTGAGGGAATTCATCGGGAAGTTTTTCATTATGTATTTGTATGACATATTGATTTACAGTAAATCAGTGGCAGAACACTTGAGGCATTTGGCTATAGTGATGAAAAATCTACAACAGGAAAAGTTGTTGATTAACATGAGGAAATCCTCGTTTATGAAGATAGAGCTCATTTATCTAGGTTTTGTTATTTCGGCGAATGAACTAAGGATGGATCTAGATAAGGTGGAAGTAATCAAGAATTGTCCATCACCAAGGAATGTATTCGAGGTGAGAATTTTTCATGGACTGGCTAGTTTCTACCAGAAGTTCATCAGGAATTTTAGTGGGATTAACGCAGCAATGATGGATACAATCAAGAAAAGACATAAATCTTTTCATTGGATTGAAGAGGCTGAGAAGAGCTTCAATCTGTTGAAGAGGAAGATTACGAAACAACCAATTCTGGTGTTGTCGGATTTCCAGAAGACGTTTCAAGTAAAATGTGATGCAAGCGGGTTTGCAATAGGAGCGGTCTTGAGTTAGGAAGACAGGTCGATTGCATATATTAGTGAGAAGTTGAATGAGGTGAAATTGAAGTACTCCACGTATGATAAGGAATTCTATGTTATCATACAAGCATTGAAAAAATGGAGGCACTATTTGATTCCAAAGGAATTTGTTTTATATAGTGATAACCATGCATTACAGTTTGTGGCTCAACAGGAGAAGTTGAATCAGAGACATGTGAAGTGGGTCGAATACATGCAGAATTTCACTTTTTTAAATAAGCATATTTCTGGTAATGCTAACAAAGTGGTTGATGCTTTGAGCAGGAAATGTTTACTGATGTAGGAGTTCAAAGTCAGGACGTTAGGCTTTGATGATCTCAGGGACATGTATGCAGATGATCAGGATTTTAAAGAAGCATATGAAGCAGCTGAGAATCCAGTTCTCAGAGATAGAAGCCCTTGGACAGACTATATGATCCAAGAAGGATTATTATTCAAAGGAAATCAATTGTGTATTCCAAATTTCTCCATGAGGGAGAATCTGTTGAAGGAGAAACACAGCGGAGGCTTGGCAGGACACTTCGGTCATGACAAGACATTTGCAAAGCTGAGCGAGTCATACTTTTGGCTAGGGATGTAGTCAGAGGTCAAGCGGTTTGTAGATAGATGCAGGATTTTCCAACATTCAAAGGGGAGAAAGCAGAATTCAGGATTCTATCAACCATTGCCCATACCTAAGAGGCCGTGGGATGAAATCAGCATGGATTTCATATTGGGATTGCCAAGGATGAAAAGAGGATTTGATTCGATCTTTGTGGTAGTGGATAGGTTTTCCAAGATGGCACATTTTATCCCATGCCAGAAAACTAGTGATGCGACTCACATCGCAAATCTGTTTTTCAAAGAGGTCGTTCGACTTCATGGCTTACCCAAGAGTATAGTTTCAGATAGAGACACTAAATTCATAGGGAATTTTTGGAGGACCTTATGGAAGAAGATGGGGACTAATTTGATGTTTAGTTCAGCTTATCATCCTCAGACAGATGGACAGACAGAAGTGGTCAACAGAAGTCTGGGAGACTTGCTGAGAAGCTTGGTGACAGAGCACCATAGCAGTTGGGACAATATATTACCCCAGGCAGAGTTTGCATACAATGACTCAGTGAATTAGAGCACAAGGAAGAGTCCATTTTAGATCATATATAGAATGCAGCCGAGAGGAGTTTCTGAATTAAGGGATTCAAAACAGACTGCTACTAGCAGCGCTAGTGCAGAAGAGTTCACAGAGACGATGAAGGAACTTCACAGCTAGGTGAAGGAGCGACTGTTGAAATCAAGCTAGGAGTACAAGCACAAAGCCGACTAGCGGAAGAGACAACTTTACTTTGAGGTTGGTGAATTAGTTCTGGCACATTTGCAGAAAGAGAGGTTCCCGAGGGGAACATACAATAAATTGAAAATGAAGAAAATCGGACCCTGCAAGGTCTTGAAGAAATTGGGGGAAAATTCTTATGAGATCAAGTTACCATATGGGATCGGAATATATCTGATATTCAATGTCGCAGATTTATACCCGTACAGGGTTGGAGAAGCAGAGACTGGAACTGAGCAACCAGTGATCCATTGGATGGAATAGATGCCAGTTGTAGAGAAGCCACAGATGGAATGCATACTGGACAAGAGAGTGAGTAAGAAGAACAGGAGGAAAGAATACTATAAGTATCTGGTCAAATGGAAGGGCCATCTAGTGGAAGATGCTAGCTGGGAGACCGAAACATAGATTCAAAAGCATGGATAGACCGTGCTGAAGATCATGGAYAGGAGCCCATGAAAGATTTCAAGCCGAGGAGTATGATGCAGGAGCATCGCCGACTCATCAAGCGAGCCAACGCGGAAGTGGAAGACAGCTAGAAGGCGTCCAACACAATTTTTTGAAAAACACCTTGAAAYTGTTGCACAGACATTAATGTGAAAATTTAATGAAGTGCACTTTGTATATTGTATTGGACCTTGAGCGATTCGATCTCGTTCTTAGTATATAGGAGGCATTTAAAACTAGTTAATGCAGGTAGATAGGATTTTAATTCTATATTTGACAATTTAGGAACTGGAGGGAAAGCGGATATAGACACCCTCATTGTGCCTTGTAACATTATTGAAGGAATAGATAGAACATTCAGGAAGAAGAGCATGCAGAGAGCTGTGTAAAGACACCCATGTATAGGCATTTGAATTAATAGAAGAAAGCTTTGATTTAAATTCATGGTTTGTGTTGTTCTCTGTATACTGATGATTACGCTCAATTGCTGTTTTCTTCCTGTCATACGTTTGCTTTTATATGTTGTGTATGTGATTTCATGTTGAATTTGTAATCTGGAAGGAAGAGGGAATGAGTTTCAATTGTTTCTCTATTTGAGCCAGAGAATTCCTGCAAGGAGTGCAGTCGAAGATTTCGCAAGGAGTGTGTTGACAAAGGGTTCAAATAGAGAGATAACTTTGATTCTCGTTCACCCAGAAGTGAATTTGGGTTACAGGAGCCGTGCAAGGAGTGCGCAGGCCAGGTAAAAGACTTAGGGTTGTGAACTTGAGGGAAGTGTCGAAGGACTGCTGATGCAGGCGTGTGCAGAGTCGAAGACTTCAACACTTAGCGTGATTAAAGGTTTGCCGCAAGGAGTGCGAGCAAGGAGTTTCCCTTTGAGAAATTAAAGAAGTGGGAAAATCTTAGGAAGGATAGGCCTTTGAGTTTGTTGAAAGACAGTGTAGTGAAATTGTGCCTTGAAGGTTGGAAAGAAGTGTCATAGGGTTGCGAGTAGGCGAACGAGTTCTGTGGAGAGGGACACTTAGTGTTCCGCGAGCTTCGTTGGAAGACATAAATGGTCGAAAATTCTCCGAGGAGGTTTCGAGACATCCGGTGATCCGTCAGATCTCACGGAGGTGCAGGGGAAGATATCACCGGTATTCTTGGGAGGTATAAAGCTCAGGAGGGGAAAAACCATTGATACGAGCCACAAGGGTCGTTGAATTCACACGTATATCATGTATCGGGATTTCGTTGATTGAAACTCCAAACCATTGCCACGAGATTTGTGAAATCGTGAAACACGATATCCCGATAGATCAAAACCATCCATCATTTGGGACGCGTGTCAGAGGCCCAAAGAAGTTAGGGTTCGAAGTATCAGGATTTTCGAGGACAGGGTATTCTTGTAGTTTGGAATCGTGAAATGCGATATCTCGACAAGAGAAGCAGTGTGGATCACAGTTGAGTGAGTGAGTGGAGGACAGGTGGCACACGGTATCAGAGTTCGGGGAAAGTCAAGTCCCGAACCCATTGACATCAGGATTCATGACCCCACGAACCCTGAAATCCTGATAGAAGTGACGGGAAGTGGAAAACCCAACTCGCACGTGTGCGTCGGAGGTTCGGTGTATCGACCATCGGGTCTCGGGGATTCGAGAGCGCAACGTTCAAATTTTGACATCGTGAAGTCGTGAAGTCTGATTCCCTGATAAGCAAAGAAAGGGGATCGAGCGATAGTTCTGTGGGTGTATATTTCTTAATAGGGAAATAGAAGAACATTTGAGTTCTTCGGGCTGTGAGAAGAAGAAGATCTTGTGTGTGCGCATGGACCTTCTGACCTGCAGGTTGTGAAGGGGCTGCGTTGCTATCACCCTAAGCTCCCTAGAGCTCTCTGAAACTTCAAAGTAGAAAAACCTAAAATATAAGTCTCCAAATTCCTTTGAAAACTATGCCAATGGATTTAGAACATCCAAAAACCCTAGCTGGGCCTTTTTGGTACCTCATTTGGCCAAAAAATGAAGAAGATAGGCCTCCTGCCATTTTCCTCCTTCAAGCTTGTTGTCTCTAGTTTTCCAAATTGCACCTCTGTGTGAGTAACTTGGCTTCTGGGTGTTTCCCATGCCTAAAAATAGCACACACATGCATGCTCGTAAAATGCATGAAATTGTCACACCGTTAGCGAACTAATCTCTCGAATCACGGAGGTGTTGGGCACATGGGGGGTTGCCACATCCCAGCACAAAATTAGGCACCGTTTGCAAAACTAGCTGAGGGTGCCACAAGTTTCCAGGAACATGGGTGTTAACCGTTTGAACGTGGTTTGAATCTGTGTGCATTCTCCATGGAGTGGTCAGGTCATATGGTAGGATTTGTGACCAGGGGCTGGGTCTAAGCCGCAGCCCAGACCCGTGCCCAAACTACAATGTATTCGAATTTAAATAAAACTTAAAACATATAGTTAAAAAGAAACAACCTGTGGGCTATTAGTATCCCATACTCTGCGAAGGTGCTCCACCGTGGGGGGAGGTCCGGGGTTCAATCCACACGGACTCCAAAAAATTTTACACACTAAACCCAAGGTGCCACATGGAAGCCCACGCCTGGGCCACATGTCGAAAAATGATTTTCCATCATATGCCACTCGGCTATCCAATTAGAAATTTCCATGTCATCACATGCCACGTCACCATACGGTCATGCCAGTTCAGCTATACAGACAGTATAGTCAGCATTTTATTTTTCCTTTTTGGCAAATCGAACAGAGCACGATATCTCACACATACGATGTCTGTTTGAACCCATTCAAAGTGTGTTGGGTTCATGAGGATGAGGCCTATGCACCTGTCCATTTTGAAGCGATTTTGAACACTTTCATTTTTGGGCTAAATTTTGACCCCTGGTCCAGATTCTGATCACACCTTCCCACTAAAAGGATTTTGGACCCACAAAAGCTGATGATTATCTGCCTGAGATTCAATACTCTTATGCTTTTAAGTTCTATCAAATGATTCTACTTGAAAAGTCTTTCTGGCAATCACCTGGGTACCTTGACATGCCTTGCACTGCAACTAGCTATGTCCCTCAACCACTGTTCTCTGGTTGTTTCTGACCCACTGTTCTCTTTGTGCTTGGAAGACTGACAACCTTCCCACTGAGAATCAAGTCCCTTTTTTGAACTCTTTGGCATCAACACAATCCTCTCTACAATGGTTGCAAAAATTTCCTGTGACATCTTGTCACAACCCAAGAAAACCATCAATCTTGAAAACAAACTTTATACAAGACTGAAAATGATGAAAACAAATTTTTTTTGCTCTTCAAGAAAATGGTCGCATCTTGTACTTCATCAAAGTACATGGCATTTTCCTGCATCTTGGTGTACTCAATATCGACTTACAAGTCGAAAAACACCATCGACTAAACATAAGTCGAAAAAAAACATGATCGACACAACATAGTCGTCAAGACAACATCGACACAAGTCGAGACTCATTTGAAACATATCGACATTCCCAATGACAAGTCAACATTCAGGATACACAACCATGTTACAATCATGAATCACTCATAATGATTTGTCACCAAGTTCATTGTTTACACACACACAACATCACATGCATGTGCAAATCTCTTCAACTCTTCTTCAAGTACAAACATAAGTACATAAAACCAAAAATATGTGGGTACATAAGAGCTGAAATGAAAATCTATATGGCTGCAATAAGTGAGTATCATACCCATCTTTTACCTCCTCCTGGTGAAGTTGTGCAACAACAATAATGTCTTCAAAAGAATCACATTCACATGCAAACCTGCATCATACAATTTATGATAAGATTCTACAACTTGTCATACTTTCAACAGAAATGCATACATAAGGCTGAAATGTGCATCTACAAACAGAAAAATGCAAGCCTTACTTGCTCAAGAAATCTAACCATTTCTTACCAAGCCAATTCAATGGTAACTTTTTCTGCTGAAAATCCTCTTCTTGTGAATCATCTTGACTCACATCGATGATGGAATCTCCTCTTCCATTCTTGCTAGTCTCTTCATCCATCTGCTTCTTGTGTTGTGAATGAGTGGTTAGATGCAATGTCCAACATTGGTCAATGAGATGACCCCTCTTATGGTAGTGAGTGCAAATATTTTGCATCTTCTTTTCAAGTTGCCTTTGCTTGGAAATTTTCTTGAACATGGTCAATATTTTCCAACATCTTAAAACATGATGGTTATCTAAACCACAATATGTACATGGACTTTTTCTGCCATTTTTACATGCAAATTTACCATGCTTAACATAATCAAAAGCAACTGAATTATAGGCAGAAATATACCTTGAACATTCACCTTCATCGCCTTCTTGAGGAGGTGAATTTGAAGAGTTACTAGCTCCCTTTTGAAGACCAACACAAATTTTCTTGTCCTCATGGCTGTTACAACTCTCTTGTTTCACACATTTTCTTTCATCTTAAACACATTGCATTCTTGAGGGATTGAACTTGCAACAAAAGTTCTTGAACATTCACCTTTATCACCTTCTTGAGGAGGTGAATTTGAAGAGTTACTAGCTCTCTTTTGAAGACCAACAAATATGTTCTTGTCCTCATGGCTATTACAACTCTCTTGTTTCACACATGTGTATTCATCTTGAACACACACTTTGCATGCTTGAGGGATTGAAATTGCAACAAAAGTTGTTCTTGGAACTGTTTCCCTTGTCTCATCAACTTTGGAATATGCTTCATCTTTCTATTCATATCCAAGACCCCTATCCTTGGGCCTCTCATCAACAACAATAGGCTCAACAATGCATTGTGCATTTTTTCCTAACCCTCTACCTTCATAGCCCATTTTTAACAATAACTTGAACCCTATTCCTCTAGTGTGATTTTCAAAAACACCAAAGCATTCATCTTGAGAGGAATTTGAAGAAAAACTAGCATTACATACCTCATGTTCATGAATGTACTTGGTAAGGGTTTCCTTTGCCTCATGGAGTTGAGTCTCCATATCATGCAACTTTTCAAGAAGTCGGTGCTTCTCCTCCTTCATGGCCATCAACTGCTCTTGAAGGACAATGCTCTCCTTCCTATCTTCCCACATCTCTTGTACAATATCTCTCATGGTTACAAACTCCTTCAACATCTCTTTGTCAAAGAACTTGTCTAATGAAGATGTATGAGAACTCTTACTATTTGAAGCTTCCTCCATCCTTGCAAGATATCAAACTTCAACACAAAACTTGCACAATAATACCAACAGCTAAATCTCTAGCTATCAATGGAAATCACATGAGAAAAACTATGATCTGATACCACCTAATATGAAAATAAGGGGCTGACTTGTTTTTCTATGAAAGCACCCTCTACTCTAATAAAATAAACTTCAAGGCCTTGCTCAATGTCTTAGTTGTGCAAGAGAAATTATGTGTCAAGTTTATGAATCTTTTAGGTGTTTATGTGTGAGGTTTTTAAAAGGTTAAATGTGTTGTTTAAAGAATACAAAAACAGCATAAAGTGCAGCAAATAATAACCAACAAAAATTCGCAACAATGAAAACATGATAAAGGAGTTCACCCCCAATTGGGCTACATCTCCTTGAGCCTCCATCAATGGACTAGGATCTCTGGGATTAGTTTGTCAAAGATTATTTTACAAGTTGTTTCTCAAATCCAATGGATTTAATGACTGAACCATTGGGTTCAGAATACATAAAAACCCCAAAAATGACTATTAGAACTCTGAAAACAGACCATGGCTCATCTGGGCATGACCTCTTCTAGTGGTGGCCTTGAGCTTCCCTGAGCTTCCTTGTGGAAAAAACACCTATAAAATTCCTCAAGTGCCTCTAAAACCTGTCCCAATTATTTTAGAGAATAACAATTAGTCAAGGGTGACTATTCATTCACTAAACATGGACTTGGGCTCATCTGAGCATGGCTTCCTTCAATGATGGCCCTAAGCTCCCTAGAGCTCTCTGAAACTTCAAAGTAGAAAAACCTGCAATAGAAGTCTCCAAATGACTTTGAAAACTATGAAAATGGATTCATAACATCCAAAAACCCCTATCTAGGATTTTTCGGCACCTCATTTGGCAAAACAATGAAGAAGATAAGCCTCCTGCCATTTTCCTCCTTCAAGCTTGTTGTCTCTGGTTCGCCAAATTGAACCTCTGTGTGAGTAACTTGGATTCTGGGCATTTCCCATGCCTAAACCCAACACACATGTGCATTCCCACAAAACACGCTAAATTTTTTCACCATTAGCGAACTATGCCCCCGAATCACAGAGGTGTTGGGCACATGGGGGGCCATGTCGCCACGTCCCAACGTAAAACTAGGCACCGTTTGCAAAACTAGCTGAGGGAATGACAAGTGTCCAGGCACATGGGTATTAACTATTTGAACATGGTTTGAATCCATGTGCATTATCTGTGGAGTGGTCGGGTCATATGGTAGGATATGCGACCAGGGGCTGGGTCTAAGCCCCAGCCCGGACCTGCGCCCAAACTACAACGTATTCAAATTTAAATAAAACTTCAAACATATAGTTAAAAATAAAAAACCCATGGGATATTGGTAGCCCATACTCTGCGAAGGCGCTCCACCATGGGGGGAGGTCTAGGGTTTGATCCCCATGGACTCCATAAAATTTTACACACTAAACCCAAGGTGCCACGTGACAGCCCACATCTGGGCCACGTGTCAAAAAATGATTTTCCCACATCTACCACTCAGTTTTCCAATCAACACTTACCACGCCATCACCTTTCACTCACCGTACGGTCATGCCGCATCAGTTGTACGGACTATACGATCAACTTTTTTTTTCTTGTTTGGCAAATCGAATAGAACGCGATATATCACTCATACAATGTCTGTTTGAACCCATTCAAAGTGATTTGGGTTTGTGAGGATGAGGCTTACAAACCTATATGCTTTGAATCGATTTTGAACATTTTCATTTTTGGGCTAAATTTTGACCCCTGGTCCAGATTCTGATCACTATCGGCCCTTTCGGCAAAACCTGTGAAGCAGATGAAGTCTCACCCGAGGTAGAGGCAGGGGGTTTGCAGGAATCAAATGTCTACAACTGATATGGGACACAGATCTGTGATTACAACACTTAAAAGAGCACTTAGCCAATAACATGCATTAGTTCTTAAGCCTTATTCACATCACAGGTTAAATCCTTATTACAGATCAACGCAGTAATAATCAAGATTGAGAACATCTAATCATTTGGCACATAGCATAAAATAAGATCTAGCATTCATCATACATAATCATTAAGCATCCATAGATCTATCTATCATACATCAAGATTAGTGCACTGCAAAGATAAATACATAAACACTATGAACACCATTGCACAAAGCACATCAACACAGGATATACGTGGTTCACCCCAGTGTGGGGATACGTCCACCAACTCTTATTATTCTTTATTAGTCTTCAATATTTCTACATTCTTCTTCTTTTGTGAACAAAGCCATAGATCCAACTCCGCAAAGGACAGGAGATCTGCGTGCACCTCGCCAGATCCTCCTTCCCCGAATGAGTTTAAGGCATAAAGCCTTACACAATCTGTTTGCACAAAGCCTCTTACAATTACTTGCACTTAGCTCTGCAAGTCTCAACACACAATATTCACAAAATCCAACAACTATTCTTTTCACTTAGAAATATCTACATATTCTTGCACGAATCCACACACACCTCAACTCCTCAATAGCACAAAGCCTTATATACAATGTTTGTGCACAAAATCAACTTACATTCCCTTGCACTAAGACGATCACACAAGTAACTCGTCTTTCTTGCACAAAGACACACACCCCTTCTTACATCTCCTAGCTATCTATTTATACATTACAAAAAGGGCCTAAACATGGGTAAACCCATGGGCTGACGTCCCATACCCATTACATAAACCCTAATAACCCAAAAATCCCATAAAACAAATGAGATCATGCGATCTCAGCTCCGCCTAGGTGATCCATCTTCGACCAGCCTGTCGAAGTCCCAAAAATGGTCAAACACGATCAATGTTCTCTCAAAACTTGGTCAAGGGCCAATAACTGCTCTGAACTATGAAGGACTAATTACAAAAAAAAAAAATTATGACATCTGCAATCTCTTTCTATCCCCTCTGCACTCTATTGTTTTTTGTTTCCCAAGGGACATGATTTCCTTCGAAGCTAGGAATGCGATGAAAAGGGTAGTTGACTGCTTCCTATATAAATATTCTTCATATATCAGGGTTTATGGAACCACTGGAGCCCCAAACCCTTTACCTTACTTTTTCCCAGACTGTTTGTTGATGAGGGATATTGCATACCAAACCATGGGTTCAGAGGTCTATTGATGGATCAAAATGCCTCATTCAATCAGATGAAGGAAACTCCCAATGGTAGGTCCCAATTAGACCCACTCTCATTTGGGATAGTGCTTCCAACCATATTTTGGCTTGGTTACCGTTCTAACTAATAAACTGACTAATATGAATCTGAGAACTACAGGTTCTCAGATTTATCAAAAAATAATAAGTTTAATTGACTATCTCTAACACTAAGATGAATGAATTAATGATATTATATGTAGAGACTAATATATTTTAACCTAACCTATCCTTATCACGAGTAGTCTAAGAAATAAGTGCAATGGAAGATGATATTACTTGTACATAAAAAGTTCATATTACAAGGAATATTAACAAGTGATGAAGTGATTAAGTACAATCAATAAGATCGATTAGTAAGTCGAATCACCAGGTTGTTGTACTCATGACAGAAAAATAATAGCAATGGTAAATAAAAGCATATTAACCTAGAATAATTTCATAGATCAACATACAAAAACTACATAAACATATATGCATAAAATTGAAGAATCATTTTCGTATACATGAATTCCATCATCCCTATAAATGTCTCTTGTTCTTTCATTCATTCAATAGTAATAGTACTAGTTGTTTTACAAAAAGAAACAAAATCCATTTTCCTTTTACATTCATCCCATTTAAACGATCCTAATGGGATAGCTACATCTTCTGAATGATCAGGACCCTGAAGCAATGCTTCAATTTCCATTCCCGATTGAGACATTGATACGATTACATTGAAAGAATTGTTCTGTAGCATTTCAGCTATAATACAATCCTCAAGAGGGACGTGATGGTTGTGATTTTGGGTCTATGAATTCCTTCCATATTTTGAATTCTTCGAGTATGGAATCCACTTGAGTGAGTTGCATTCTTTCCAGGTCTGCTTCGCCTTTGCACATGGGGATTATGGCATTTGTTCTTAGGCTTTTCTCAACATGTTGCATGAAATCTTTGGTGAGGGTAATTATTCTAGATTGACAGATTAATCTTGTTTCTATAACCTCCACATCAATTTCGTCTATTTATTAGATGTATTTTTGGCTGAGATTTCTTTTGATTTCCACGTCTTCAACCATTGTCTGAGTTGATGAATATTTGTCAATATCCCTTAGGGGGTCCATTCAAAATAGCGAGAGATGGTTTTCAGTTGATATCCATAATTATGTGCTTAATGCATTGATCTTCTCCTGGGTCTTTAAAACATCTTCTATTGTTTCCATTCAGGCATCCAAGAGTCATCAATATTGAATCATTCACTCATATGATTACATCGGTAGTGTTTATGGGATTAATGATTCCTGCAGTGAGTCCTACCACTTTATGATTTTACTGCTATCTTCCAATGATTCCTGGTATTTCTCATGCATCATCTTCACTTGCAAATTGAAATTTTCATGTGCACACCTGACCATCATGTTTTTTTCAAGTGCACCGAACAACCGCTTCTTTGTGTCCCGAAGTTTTTCATTTTTCTCAATGGCCTTTGTTTTTATGGTTTATAGAGAAGTTGTTTGGTTTCGACTCTCTTCTACAACTTTTCTCAAGACATTGTTTTCCAATTGTATCCTTTTGATTCAATCTGCGCCTCTTTCATTGAAAGTTCTCAATTTAGCCAATTCTCCTTTCAGTTTGGTTACCACTTGGTCTTGTGAGGTCTTGGGATTTTTCATTTCACTCACATGGGCCTTTTGGGTGAGTGAGGTTGATTCGCTAAATTTAGCCTGGAGATTTTTCTCCTGTGCCTCGATTCGCTTATCCATATCCTCTTCATGCATTTGCTTGTTATGTTGGATTTCCTTCCTATGTTCACTATCCATCACTTCTTTGAAAGTTTTGAAGGTCATTTCCAGCTCTGCAACCTTGGATTTTGTAGCGTTGAGTGCCAATGCAACTTCATGCACTGATACTACGTTTACACCTATGAAACCACTAAGAGTTGAGGCTTCTTGTAAGGAATTATCCTTGACATTGGCTCCAACATTCCATTTGATGTTTCTTCAGGGGATCCTTGTCTCTCTTTGGTTTTTCCCCTTTTCCTTTTGGGTGTCCTCTTCTAGATGGATCATATTTTGTGGTTGTAATAGTAATCGTCGACGACAAATACTACTTCTTCGAAGCCAAGTCCTTCATAGGTGAGTGATAATATTCCTGGAATATAAGCTAAAGGGGAGCACTCCTCTATCGAGGTGTTGATTAAGTTGGCATCACGATTTATAGTGGCAATGGCATCAATGCCTGCTATGTTGTTGTCTCAAATTTCAGGGCAGGAAAATTTATCCTTTTCATTCTTTTCATCATCCTTTCATGGTGAGATTGATGTGGGTTACTCTATGTTTGTTTCTTCCCCTTCCTTTGTGTTGGATTTATGTGAGGGAGGGTATTTTCCTTGAATATTTTCTAGTGCATCTTGTTTCTCTTTAGATTCTTTCTTCTTCATTTGTTGGTATCTTTTCTCAGCTTCTTCGGATTTTCTCACCAACTAGGCTTCTTTATCCATTTTCTTTAGTTATTATTCACTTATCCTTTCATTGTATTGATAGAGGATGGATAAGAACTGTTCCAGTCTCAATGTTTTTTCCCTCTCTTCATATTTCCTTAATTGTTGTTGAGCCACATCGGTGGTGAGCCTTTCTATCACTTCTTAAAAACTTAGAGCACCTCGGAAAACATCCTTTAAGAATCAAGGCCTCATGCATGATCTGTGGTGCTAACCTGACAAACTTCATGTGCTCATATGCCACATTTAGAGGGTGATGTGATTTGAGTTCCCCGAGATAGAGGCACAACTCCTTGAGCGCTTATGCTTCCTTTTCGTCTTGCTTCTTGTTTTCCATAGAGTATGACCCAATCTAGATGGGGAAAATTGGCTAGTATATTTTATTCTTTTCTGAAAGGTAGGTGGTGGCCCCCTTTTCCACTGTTTGATATGAAGGATCCTTGGATAATATCTTATCAAGAAAATACTTGGGTAGAAAGTGTGGCGCTCCTGTGCCCCTGTAGATCCGTACGTAAGTGTAGTATTTCTTCATGTACAAATCCATGATCTATTTCAAACCTTTGAGAGCTCCATAAGAGATTATGTGTGGGAAGAGACTGAAGATGTCCTTATGCATGGGAGCGAGGAAGTAATCACTTTTTTCATAAAAAAAAAAATTGTTGTTTCATTTCCATAGTTGTTAACAATACCAATGGATCGGGCTCTTTTCAAGGGTCCATGCCCAGTTAAACGTGGGCAAAGAGATAGTTGCACATACAATGTATATAAGGTATAAATACATGTAGAAGTTGGGGTTTTCATACCTTTGGGATCTTGGTTGTGCTTTGTGATGTTGAAAGAGAGGATTCTCACCTAATTGATATCTTGACCCTTTTGGGTTTCCATGTATGCCATAGGAAACCACTCCATCCTAAAATGAGTGTTTCTCTCCTCGCCATAGAGTCTACAAATCATGGATTTTAGAACCCTGTAAGGGACCTTGAGGTACCATGTGGGGACATGCCTTTCACCCTTTTTCACTTTCCATTCTTAATCATAGAACCAATCTTCCATCAGGGTCTCGAAGTCTTCATGATTGACCCTGAATTTTTCCATAAAATGTTCGTTCAGGACCACTGTGGGATCTGGGATTTGATATCTAGATCGGATATCTTTTGCTTTGAGAGAAATAATGGGGAGAACTGAAGAATTGAGTATCAACCCTGTATATTTTTGCAAATACACAAAACACCATTTAGATGCGTCGTTGTAAGGAAACAACTATGGATGAGAGGCTATTGTATGTATCCCTCTCTTCCAGATATTCCTGTATGCATCAATGTATGGATCATTAGATGGGAACCTTTCATTATCAAACAATGAGGTAGTGCTCCATCCCGTATTGGTGTCGAAAATTTTGTATGACTCAGGGATTGAAGTTGGAACAGGTATTCCAAAAGTCTAATCATTTGCCTTTCTGGTGATCAACTTGGAAATTTTGTCACCTATGCAAAAAAAAAAATCAATAGTCAGTAGATTCAATTTAGTAGTAGAAATATTAGTATTTGAATGATTGTTAGCATACTCACTTAGAAACTGGGCATGACAATTAATCAGGCTAAGATAACAGAAAATCACATACATGGTCTTTGTTCTACTTAATGAGTGAATGAAAAAAAACTCGAGTCTTCGTGATTTTTAAAATGTTTCATGGATTCCATCCAAACCCAAGAATAATTAATGAGTGAGGTGAAATACAACTTTGAAAAGGTCAAGGTAGTACACAGTAGAGAAAGTATATTTGCAGGTGTTCGGTGGTTATAACCATTAAGGTGCAGGAAAATTCGAAATATTGGGATAGGAGAATAGTCGTTGTCATCGACAGTTGATGGAGATGAGGGGTGTGGATATGTGCAAATGGAAACTTCCGAAGATGATACCTCGTGATTAGTTTCTTAATATTAATTACAAGGTTTAAATTTTGAATGATAACCCCTTTTAACCTTAATCTACATGATTGTTGGGTACTAATATTTTCTTTATTAATGTTGACGAGACATCAAGTTAGTCGTAGGGGCCTATTACTTAACAAGCATGAGATTAACGACACTGAGGTAATTGGTGAAGAGCTGATTCATCTAGCCCCTAGGATGGGTCAATGTGTAATTGCTAGAATGTATAGGTAATATCATCGTCGATAGAGAATGTAGGTAGGAAAAAGAGCACTAAGAATCTTCCGATGATGAATAAATTTCTTTATAGAGTGTAAGCCAATGTTAGCTTGCCACATGTAAGGGAGAGAAGATCTTATGTCTTGATTGATGTGTGGACCTAGCATGAAAGGAAATACTGAGGTGTACTTTAGAAAAGGTTTGATGATGCCAGTTGGGCTATGACTAGGAGAGAGAAAGGGAGCATTGTCATCGATGGATTTAGATAGGCCTGTGAGGTTGATGGGGTGTTGTTAAACCCCAATGATGACGTTATGAAGCTTCATCATCGATGAAATGTGGAGATGGGTACGTGAGTATTGTTTGGTATAGGCCTGAAAACGAACAAAGGTTAAGAAGTAATGTCTTATGAAAAAGAAAAGTGTGTCCCCCCTTCTAAAAATGAAAGTTTAGATGGGGGGGTTGTGTAGTCACAACATATGTTCACTTACTAGGAAGAACCAGTTATCTCTGAGCTCAAAAGAACATGACTTAAACTGTATTAATGGGGTTATTTACTTTAGATAGTTCTCGTAGTTTACAAATTGAGGACCCCACACCAATCATCCTGAGGAGAACTTAGAGGAAAATCATGTTGTCAGTGATATTATGCATAATTATAGTTAGTTTTAATGTGAATTTATTTGGTGCAACCATAGTGAAACATGTGATATATCCAATAGAGAAATGATTACCGACCAATATGCACCAAAGTTTTTTCCTCGTTTATTTTTCCCAGCATTGCTTCACTGTCAATGATAGTCCATAACCCATACGGATATTCCTTGGTATCATACAAGCATGGCCCCACTGCCAGAGAGCATCCATATCCCTGAGGGGTTTACTCATATTTCCCACACTTTAATAGTTCTTTCAACCTCCTTATGTTTATGTTTTCTTTCCTTCACTCTTTTAGGTATATAATTTATGCATTTCATTTGCAGCATGTGTGAAGGTGAGTAGGAAGCGGGGTGATACGAGAGATACTTTGATATGTTGGTCTTGGTCGACAGTTTATTATTGTGGGTCCCTCATCATGAGTCATAGATACAGTAGAGTTAGGGGAATCCTAGGAAGTTCCATTGGATCTATGCAGAAGACATCGACTTCAGGACTATTCAAAAAACTTTGAGTGGAACACAAGCATGTCATGGGAGTGGTCACGCATAATAAAGATAACTGATAGGAGATACCAAAAGGCATTGAGTTTGTAGGAAAAATAAAAATATATGTTTTTTTCTGAGTGAACCAGTTCCTCCTTTATGTACCATCATCACTTATCAAGATACATGTTTATATAAAGGTTGTTCAATTACTGCTGAGTGGAAAGGAAATCAAAGAGAAAGGAAATTACATGAGTTGAAGCATCAATGGTTGTGGTTATGGGAGGATAAAATTGGTATGGGGAGGTGAATAATGAGTTATTGTAAATTGAAGAGTTTAAAAAGAAGATGAAAATTGGAAAAAAAAAATCGGAGAGAAAAAGAGAAGATAATTGGGGTGAAAATAACAAAGCCTCGGAAAGGAAAACAGAGAAAATCCTACAATGTACAAGAATAAATCACCATAGGTGATTAGGAGAAGTATTTATTTAGGATTTGACCATTGACGGGGAGCTCCTCCTCCTCTCCCTACAATGTCCTAAGTATGAAAGTCCCAGGACCTAATTTTTGGTGGATCAGATAGGGTGCCAACCACAGATTATGGAATTTGGTGTGTTTTCCTTTTAGCTCATTAGATTTATCCCATTTGAGGATCATATCTCCCTCCCAAAAATATTAACTACATTCAAATTGTCAAACCATTTTTTAATTATTTCTTGATGGTGCATTAGGTTCATTTTTTTTTCTCCCTTTCTTCTTCCAATTTTAACAACATGTTTAACCTCTCTTGCATTACTAGGAAAGCATCATCGTAGGTGGATTGAGCTAATTGCAAGGCTGGTAGGAAGGTGTGGGTAGGTACAGTGGCTTCATTTCCATAGACCATGAATAAAGAATAGTTACCGATAGATGAATTGGGATTCACCCTTTCATCCCAAAGGGTGTTCTGAAGGGAAAGGTATGAGTTCCTTTGATGGCCATTGATAGTCTTCTTGAGAATCTTAATGAAGTTTTTATTAGTTGATTATTCCAGGACATTCCCTTTTGGGTAATAATTCTCTGAATATTTAACTTTAATATTTATTTCAAGATCAAATTCAGTCAACTTCAGAGAGGAAAAATAGTTTTCATTATCAAAGACTAATGATTCATGAACTCCAAACTGGGTGATGATATGAGACTCAAGAAATCAAGTCAGTTGGTTTTCATTGAGAGTATTCAAAGGGATCGCTTCACGCCATCTGGTAAAATAATCAGTGGTTGTCAATATGTATTTATGCAGTTGGGAAGAATTGGGATTGATTTCCCCAATCACATCTAGCCCCCATTGTTGAAATGGATGTTCAACAGTCACAGGATATAGTGGAAATGAAACTTTATTTTCTCTTCCTGTCGACTTTTGACATGGCTGGAATTTCCTTGCATATACATGAGAATATTTGAAGAAGGAGGGCCAGTAATATCCAACTTTAATTATATTTTATGCAGTAGTGTATCCACCATAGTGTCCCCCAGTTGGTCCATCATAGAGTTTGGATAGGACTTTTTCAAAATCTCTCTTCTCAAGACATATGAGAAAAACACCATCATAGTTGTTTTTGCATAGTATTCCTTGGATAAGATGGTATTGAAAAGACTTGAGAATGAGATCCATTTTCTTTTTGGGATCCAAATAATGTAGGGGTGACCCATGAGTTAAGTAGTACTTCATCTCATAGAACAATGGGTCTGAGTTGACATGGATGTAACAAAATTCTCTTTCAAATATATCTTGGTCATGATATAGTGCATATACATGTGGTTCAATGCATGGTGATTCAATGGCTAGTTTTCACAATCCTTGTCCTTTGATGATTTTGGCAGGCTTGATATCTAGGTCATACTCCTATAGGGTCATAATTCAGTTTTCCCTCTTTTCTTCCAAATCTTTTTTGTATCAGGATATTCATGACAACGAGGTATGGAACAATGACCTTGGTTTTATATTTGAGCAAGAATGACCTAAAGTGTTTGATGACTTTGAATACAACATAATATTTTTTATCCACTTCAAGATAGTTTAGATTTGTTCCTTGAATCCCAGAGCTCATGAAGGCCAGAGGGAACTCGTCTCCTTCCAGATTCTTTTGTGTCAAAACAACTATGTTGGAAGTAGGAAAAAGAGGAAAGAAAGCAGATTTTGGGAAAGAAGGCATGCATGAGAAAAGAAACAACTGGAAGGGAGAGAAGCACATGCGCATGTAGGGAAGACCTAATGACATTAGGTTTAGGTTTTTTGCAATGTATTGTAATGGCTGAAGGGACATAAATTTATAAGTATAGATACCTAAGTCTCATAGGAGGTTGCTAGTTATTAGTGGTTGGTTAAGATAGAGAAGCAGATACGATGTTATATTTTTGTTGTATGACCTAATTTTGTAAGCTATTGAGCTAGAGAGGACCGAAGAGGGTAGATCACGAGGGTTAGATCATAGGCCGAGGAGCCTGGTGTGATCTAGTCCACCTCGTAAGAGATATTACCCACCGAGGAGAGTTGTAAAGAATGTGGTGTTGTAATGAAGAACTACTATAATAAAAGAGATAAGAACCATATCTTTGTGGACATAACCTAGGAGGGGGTGAACCACGATAACATTTGTGTTATGTAATTGAATGCAGGGATGATTTTAAGGATGGAAATTTATTTTAAAATGTAGAAACCTTGGCAAATATTACTAATCCCTCATATGCTAACTATAAAATGTTGGCGATATTTTTGTAAAAATAGTCAAATTTCTAAGGATTTTATATAGTTTTTATAAAATGTTGGCTATTTTTAAAGTAAAATAATTTTATCCTATAGAATATGGGCGAATAATTTTTAGAATAGCGAATCTTTTTTGGGGAAAAACCATGGAAAATTATCCCATGAGTGAAATTTAGTTCCTAAAGTCATCCATGATTGAATGCATGTGTGTCATTATTGTGTTTTAGTAGATATTGATAAGCTAAATGAATGAGTTAGTATATTTCCTGCATAAATCATGATAACAGTGTAGTGTGTTAATAAGCTATAATATGACTCTCAGTATACCATTATCATATCTATCACTCAATCCTAGGCTGCAAACACATGAGTATTGTAGCCACCCATTAAGACTATCTTGTGTGAGACTGCGCAGTGCACTGGGTTTCCTTCTGGTTTACTAGGAGGGATGATAGTTTGAGAGGCTTTGTTGGAACCCCAAGCAGACATGAACCCTAGGTCACTCAATATGAACTTTGATAGGACCACACCTTAGTGAAACATTCCACATTACACCTAGCATGTTGCACATGGATGAKATCGTGGGGAAGACACCCCTAAAGGACTTAGCTCAAATCCAATTGGTATTGTCGTGGATACCATCCAAATATCTACACAAATTACAGGTTAGCGTTACCCAAGAGGTACAGTCTCGTGCACRCACAGACTTAGCTGAATTACAACAGGAAAAGGAGAAGAGGGATGCACTGGAATTAATATGTGATAAGGATAAGCTAGAGACCCAATAGGAGAGGGAGCACATAAATGGACTGGAATGAAAAGTGGTTGGAACTTATGAGAAGATTCCAAAAACCATGCAAAGGTATGTAGTCACAACAACAGAGAAGATTGATCAGATTGTACAAGAAATCGATCAATACCAGAAGGAGATAGAGAATCTCCGTGAGCAGATCACACCTGCCACTCCACCAGAGGTAAGAGAGCAAAGGAAGTAGGAGGTAGCATAGAAGCTACAGGATATAGAGAAACAGGTTAGCGCAACAAACGACTTGTTCGAAAAATCAACATAGCTTTGGACAAAGCTAGAAGAGGACCAGCAAGTCCAGAAGTGGGACAAGGAAGAAGAAAGGATAAGTGCAGCTATCTAGGACCTCAAGCAGAGGCAAAAGACAATGTCCATCATAGATCGCATCAAAGAGTTGTAGGATATGAATAAACTGCAGGCATAACTCACCACTGCGCAAACACAGAAAAATGAGCATCAAGCTCAAATGGAACCTCTTCAAGAGCATGTAGCATAATTCATTGCACAGGAAGAGGAAGCGAAGGCACATATAGCACAAACCCAGACAGAATCTACAGTATTGATCAATGATGAAATTGCAGTCCAGATAGTAGACACACTCAAGGAGAAGACCATGCAGGCACAAACACAAGCAACAAAGCTCAAGGAGAAGTTCCAGGTGATCACCAGGGACATCGGAGAAGATCACAATGGTTAGATGGCTTGGCATGAGACACATGTTAGTGTTGGGGTCCTATTGGAAGCATACCAAAGTGTAAAGAAAGGTGATTTTGGGAAAGAAGGAATGCATGAGGAAAGCGATAGCTGGAAGGGAGAGCAACACACGTGCATGCAGGGAAGACCTAATGACATTAGGGTTTGGGTTTTTGAAATGTATTGTAATGGTTGAAGGGCCATAAACATATAAGTATAGATACCTAGGTCTCATAGGAGGTTTCTAGTTATTAGTGGTTGGTTAAGATAGAGAAGAGGATACGATGTTATATTTTTGTTGTATGACCTAATCTTGTAAGATATTGAGCTGGAGAGGACCAAAGAGGGTAGATATCAAGGGTTAGATCATAGGCTGAGGATCCTGGTGCGATATAGTCTGCCTCATAAGAGATCTTACCCATCGAGGAGAGTTGTAAAGAGCACAATGCTATAATGAAGAACTACTATAATAAAAGAGCTAAGAGAAAGATCTGTGTGGATGTAGCCCAGGAGGGGGTGAACCAAGGTAACATATGTGTTATGTGATTGAATGCATGTGTGTCCTTATTGTGTTTCAGTAGATATTGATAAGATAAATGAATGAGTTAGTATATTTCCTGCATAAATCGTGATAAGAGTGTAGTGCGTTAATAAGCTATAATAGAACTCTCAGTATACCGTTATTAGATCTCTCTCTCAATCCTAGGCTGTAAACACATGAATATTGAAACCACCCATTAATATTCTCTCAGGTGAGACTGTGTAGTGCACTCTGTGCACTGGGTTTCCTTCTGGTTTTCTAGGAGGGCCGATATTTTTAGAGGCTTTGTTGGAACCCCGAGAAGACATGAATCCTGGGTCACTCAATACGAACTTAGGCGGGATATAAGTAAGTAACCAACAAGTTGCAAATGCGATGTTGGAATATAATGTGTAGATAATGAAATATTGATTGAAGTTTGGACTCAACAATGAATTGGATTGTGCTATGTCTACTTTAATATTATCAAAAACTTCATTTTTGTTTGGTCCCCATCTAGATTCAACATTATTTTTTATGATGTCTTGCATGGGTTTTACCGTTTCGGAGAAACTGGGGACAAACCATCTCACAAAATTTATTTTCCTGAGGAATGATTGCATAGAATTCTTGTTGTGTGGAGAATGAATCTTGGAAATTGCTTCAATTATCTCATGTTTTATTTTCATATCGCTCTTCGAGACAATGAATCTCAACAGTCTACCTTCATCAACAACAACAAAAATATTTTTTGGGGTTGATAGATATACCATATCTTCTGCATTTTTTGAATACCTTTTTCAAATGAGATATGTGGTCCTTTCTATCCTTCAAAAATATGGTAATGTCATCAAGGTATACTACAATGCATTCCCCTATAATACCTCTGAAGGGAATGTCCATAGCTCATTGAAATGTTGCTCCAACGTTGATTAGTTTGAATGGCATCTTCCTATAAGCATGTGTTCCCCAATTGGTCCTAAACAATGTTTTATATTGGTCTTTATGAGCCAATAATACTTGGTTATACCCATAGAAGCCATCTAGTAGGGAGAGCATCTCAGAGTCGGACACATACTGCAGAATTTGCTCCATGGGAGGTACCAGGTAGTTATCTTTCTCCGAGGCTCTGTTCAAATTCCTGAAATCTATGCAGATCCTAATATCTCCACTCTTCTTCCTCACCGACACTAAGTTGAAGATCCACTGGGTATGTCTAACTGGGAATATGATTTTTGTTTCTAACAACTTATTCAATTCCATTTTGACCCAGGGTTCAAGGGTGTGGTGCATCTTTCTCATCTTTTGTTGGAATGGATTAGTTTGGGGCTTCATGGGAATGATATGTTGTATGGCCTTTGTATTATACATCTTGAGATCATCATAATTCTAGGATAATATTTCATTGTATTCCTTGAAAAAATTGATGTCATTATGTCCACATATCAGAATCCCCTTTCTTTACTTCAAGTGTTGGTTTTAATTTTTCATATTTTTTAGATTTGGTGGGGTTAGAAGAGTTAGTAGGATTTTATAATATGTCCTTGGATACTATGTTAGGTTTTACATCAGAGGGACCGATATTGTTATTCTCTATGGTACAATTAGGTTCAACAATCTGGGTGTAGTGAAAGATTCAAGGTTGTGTGTCAAAATACACAAAGGGTGATATTTTAGCAGTGTAATTCCCAAAGAAAGTATCATATGAGTAATTCCCCAGGATCAAGTTATTAAACATTATCATTTTATTAGGGCCATTCAATTCCATGACCACATGTTTCATGTATCTCTCCCTATCAATTTTGATTTGGTTCATCTTACCATTGTAGGGGAGCCAAAGATGTGACCAATCAGTGGAAAAGTAACCATTCAACAAGGCTGACCAGTCATGACTTAAAATCATACCATATTTATCAGGTATGTCTACCACAATGATGTCAATGGTTTGATGAAATTTTGGGTTAGAAGAAATCCTGATAAAAAAATTCTTTAGTTCCCCGATGACTTTTACTTTCATCCTATCTAACTGGATAATCTTAATGTTGGATGGCTCAGGTTTGAAATAAATATTTTCGTAGAACTTAAGAGGCATGACGTTAGATGAAGCCCATGAATATACCATACAATTATGGACATTCCTTTTAAAAATTTCAAAGGTGATAAGGAAAGGTGGGGTCATATATCTGGATCTTTGTCCATTTAGGGAAGCGTTGGTGGCTACCTGGATTTTATACGGGGCATCATTGGTCATCGAATTGGTATTTATAGTTCCTCTCTTGGCTCCAACATTTGTTTCTCTTGATTTAGTGGAAGTTTTCCACTGTAAAGTCCTGGAAAAAGTTTCTTGGATTTGTGGGATTTTCATGAGTTCAAATAGAGAAATGTTTGTCTTAGTCTTTTTCAAGTTATCTAGGAAGTCATATTCCAATCTAACTAAGGGTGTGGATGTGATATTGGGGTTGGATGTTTGATCATTCGTTTTATGGTTCAGGGGTGTGTTTGTTGGGGGATTATGGGCAGTGTTGTATAAAGAAGATCATGGCTTGGTAGTGGAAGTGGTAGGAGTGGTAGGATTGGTAGTATTTGGGGTATCATTAGAATCCTTATTGCTAGCACTCCACATGCACTTTTTCTATTTCTTCTTCATCTCCACCAAAGGAAATTTCCTAGAATGAATTCAGTTGAGGTTCTTCAAGTTATTGGGGTTCTATATATTGTTCATGTTGTTCATGAACCTCTTCTCCTTCTTTGTTATCCTAAATCAAATTTTCAGTCAACCAAGTTTGTAGAGCCTGGAAAATGTCCTCTATATTAATATCATTCGACTGAGGAGTATTGGATTTATTTGTAGGAGGGGAGTTTTTATCTTTATTAGGAGAGAACCTAAGGAAATTATTTTGGATGGAAGATGATTATCCACTACCTTTTTCTAAATCAATTAGATCGTTGGATAGTTTTTTGATAATTCTCTGAAGTGCTTCCATATCCATAGGATCATCCTGCTTCTTTTCCTCAAAATTTTTAGATGAGGGTGCTTTAGTTTTTCCCTTATCCTTGGAATATTCAGACCCAGATTTCCCCTTTAAACTTAGCAAGTTTTTTTCAAACTTAAGGTCTTCCTGGAAGGCTTCCTCCGGGATGCGTTTCTCAGCATTTTTTACATGCATGGTCATGCATATGGGAAAACTAGATGTATATAATTCAATGGTAATGTCTTCTGCAAGTTAGAGGTACGAGAGATAAGTTTGATTTGCGTAAGAAAACTTTGATTGTAATTGGTTACCAATTCTTTTGGGTCCATTTTTACTCTCGAAAGTTATAAAACATGAGTGGAAGGTGTGTTGTTTTCCCCAGACTTACTGAGAGAAATGTTTTTGAATGTCACCCAATTTGTAATGGAGGATTATTCAAGGGAGAAATACCATGTGGATTATTTCTCTTCAAAAGAGAGGGGTAAAAGACAACATACAACATCTTCATATCGAATTCCCTGATGCCTCACAACGAATAGGAACTTATTAATGTGGCTTTCAATAGATCCTTTTTGGTCTGGGCCAAATTTGGGTAAAACTTTCTTAGGATGTTTCGACATGTCATGTTGAATGTCAGGTACAACGACTACATCAGGGGTTAACCAAGGTTGGTAGGAAGGTTGTTTTTGGTTTGGGTTGGCTCTAGCCATGTTTTGGGCTTGAAACAAGATGATTTGATATGGGTTATTGTTAGGATGAATTATCGGTTCGTCACTTTCATCGAAAATTTATTCAGACTCGTTACTTGGAGTGTGAGGTGGTGATATAGAGGGGGAAGGTGGTGTTCCTCCAACTTCATCAGCTAAATAGTATGATTTTGACCCAAAGTATGAAGCCTCGGGGATGTTAGAGAAATATTTTGCAACGTAATATTCTAGGGTCCTAAATGAAGGGGTTTCTTGATAGGAATCTGGATTAGAGAAGAAGGGGTCTATAGTTTGAATATTTTCCTGATTCTTAGGTGGTGAATAGTCTAGGGGAAGTTTTCCAATCTTCCTGCTCAATTTCCTAGTGGGAGCATGGTTGGTGTGTTCAGTGGAGTGTCTTATTATGGCTTCAATTTCTGAAATGATCAATATAGAGGGTTTCAGAGAAGATAAGGATGGACCAATATGGGATGAGTCATGGTTAGTGTTGAATTGATCTAGTGCCTTCACAGCGTAACCCGAAACAAGGGGATTTTTCTCAAAGAAAAATCGAAGGAATTCATTGGACGAGGGCCTATTCAAATGTGGAAAATAACAAGAAGGATTAGATCTATTATTTGCAACCATTCAATTGTATGACCCTTCTTCTAGCATCATTTATATTGATGGTTCGAAATGGCTCGTTCAATTATATGAAGGAAAATTATCAATGGAAGGTCCCAATTAGACCCACTCTCATTTGGGATAGAGATTCCGACCATATTTTGGCATGGTTACCATTATAACTAATAAAATGACTAATATGAATCTAAGAACTACATGTTATCATATGAATTAAAAAACAATGACTTTAACTGACTATATATAACACTAATATGAATGAATTAATGATCTAAGATGCAGGGACTAATCTATTTTAACCTAACCTATCCTGATCAGAAGCAGTCTAAGAAATAAGTACAGTGGTAAATGGTATTACTTGTAGAAAAAAAATTATATGACAATAAATATTAACAAGTGACGAAGTGATTAAGTAC
This sequence comes from Picea sitchensis, assembly GCA_010110895.2. NCBI lineage: Eukaryota > Viridiplantae > Streptophyta > Pinopsida > Pinales > Pinaceae > Picea > Picea sitchensis. The sequence continues at coordinate 46,577 of SNQJ01S0067421.1, read as the reverse complement.
AATAAATAAGATCAATTAGTAAGATGAATCACTAGGTTGTTGTACTCATGACAGAAAAATAATAGCAATTGTAAATAAAAGCATATTAACCTAGAATAAATTCATATATCAATATACAAAAACTACAGAAACATATATGCATAAAATTGAAGAATCATTTCCATACACATAAATTCCATCATCCTTGTAAATGTCTCTTGTTATTTCATTCATTCAATAGTAATAGTATTAGTTTTTTTACAAAAAGAAAAAAAATCCCTTTTCCTTTTACATTCATCCCATTTACAGAATCCTAATAGGATAGCTACATCTTTTGGACAGTCGAGACCTTGAAGCGGTGCTTTAGATTCCTTTCTCGATTGAGACATTGATATGATTACATTAAAACAATTGTTCTATAGCATTTCAGTTACAATACGATCCTCAAGAGGGACCCGATGTTTGAGAGTTTGGGTCTATGAACGCCTTACAGCTTTTAAAGTCTTCAAGTATGGAATCCACTCAAGTGAGTTATGCTCTTTCCTAGTCTGCTTCTCCTTTGCACATCGGAATGATGACCTTTGTTCTTAGGCTTTTCTCAACACATTGCACATAATCTTTTGTCAGGGTAATTATTTTGGACGATTGGATTAATCTTGTTTCTATAACCTCCACATCAATTTTGTTGATTTATTCAATGGATTTCTGGATGAGTTTTATTTTGATGTCCACGTCTTCAACCATCGTCTAATTTGATGAAGAATTTTCAATATCCCTTAGGGGGTCCATTCCAAATAGAGAGAGTAGGTTTTCGGTTGATCTTCATAATTATGTTCTTAATGCAATGATCTTCTCTCAGGTCTTTAAAACATATGTTATTGTTTCCATTCCTGCATCCAAGAGTCATCGATCTCATATCCTTTGCTCATCTAAGTACATTGGTAGTGCTTTTAGTTTGATGATGCCTGTAGTGAGTCCTAACACTTTATGATTTCATTGTGAGCTTCTAGTGCTTCCTAATATTTCTCATTCATCATCATCACTTGTGCACTGAACTTTGCATGTTCACACTTGACCATCAAGGTTTTGTCAAGAGAACCAAACAACCACTTCTATGTGTCCCAAAGTTCTTCATTTTTCTCAATAGCCTTTGTTTTTATGGTTTCGAGAGCAGTTGTTTGGTTTCGACTCTCTTCTACATCTTTTCTCAAGACATGATTTTCCAGTTGTATCCTTATGTTTTCATCTGTGCCTCTTTCATTGAAAGTTCTCAATTTGACCAATTCTCCTTTGAGTTTGGTTACCACCTGGTATTGTGAGGTCTTGAGCTTTTGTATTTCACTCGCATGGGCCTTTTGGGTGAGTGAGGTTGATTCACTAAATTTGTCCTGTATATCTTTCTCATGTGCCTGGAGCTGCATGTCCATGTCCTCTTCATGAATTTTCTTGGTCTATGGGATTTCCTTCCTATGTTCACTAGCCATCACTTCTTTGATAGTTTCCAAGGTATTTTCTAGCTCTGCAACCTTGGATTTTGCAACATTGAATGCCAATATGACTTCATGGACTGATACTATGTTTAGACCTGGGAAGGAACTAAGAGTTGAGGCTACTTGTAATGAATTATCGTTCACATCAGGTCCAAATTTCCATTTTATGTTTCTTTTAGGGGCTCCTTGGCTCTCGTTGATTTTCCCCTTTTCCTTTTGGGTGTCTTCTTCTGTATGGATCGTATTTTGTGGTTTTAATAGTAATCACCAATGATGACTACTGCTCCTTCAAATCCAAGTCCTTTAAAGGTGAGTGATAGGATTCCTGGAATAGAATATAATGGGGTGCACTCCTCTATTGGAGTTCTGATTAAGTCGTTATCAGGATTTACAATGACAATGACATCAACGCCTACTAGGTTGTTGTCTCAAACTTCAGGGCATGCAACTTTATCCTTTTCATTCTTTTCATGGTCCTTTCTTGGTGAGACCAATGTGGGTAGCCATGTGTTTTTTACTTCCCCTTCATTTGTGTTGGATTTATATGAGGGGAGGTCTTTTCCTCGACTCTTTTCTAGTGCAACTTGTTTCTCTTCATCTTCTTTCTTCTACATTTGTTGGTATCTTTCCTCAGCTTCTTCATCTTTTCTCTCCAACTCGGCTTCTTTATCCCTTTTATTTTGTTCTAATTCACTTAGAATTTCATTTTATTGATGGAGGAGGGCTCAAAAATGTTCTAGTCTCAACGTTTTGTCATGCTCTTCATATTTTGTTAAGGTCCTAACCTACACATAGGTAGATCAATGTATTCGGATGTAATAAAGGTCAATATTAATAAGGCCTTTCAATAAAATAGAATAAGGCAGATGTAAGAAGACCTAATAGAAGCTTCTGCTTCTAGAAGGATCTTCCTCT
>SNQJ01S0067421.1:17401-33403 GCA_010110895.2 Picea sitchensis | reverse complement strand
ATATTTTATAACTCAGAACTCTGTAGTTGTAGTTGATAACAATTTGTACTCATATAATAGAATTTTAATTTATATCCCTTGATGGGTCTACTTTGATTTGTTACAAGGATTCAAACGTTCTGTAGTCATCCATATAGCTGTGCAATTTTTGAAATCACGAAAATATGTATATGCATATAAAATTATATGATTCCAGAATTTATGTCTTTTAATTCATTGATCTTTCGCTCCTGGGTGAAATCACGAAGGTGGGTAACACTTTCGTGACAATCTGATCTCCAAAATTCTGAAAAATATTTTTTTAGCCGAACTAATATGATATTTCGGTCGAAATATACTTTTTTCGGTCAAAACGTGAAACGCCAAATCGAACGGTACATGACGACACCCTCGATTTGTGTGTAAAAAAATAGTCGAACGGATTTTTTCCATCCGACAACATGTTTTCGACCGAAAGATATTTCGGCCGAAAGATTGTTCGGACGAACGACCAAACAATCTTTCGGCCTAAATGTTTTTTATATATCAACCACATATTGATTTGGAAACATTTTTCCAAGCTCTTTGCCTTAGTGAGAGTGTGAGAGCGTTGGCGTGGACGTAGTTTGAGAGTGTTGGCGCGGACGTAGTTTGAGAGTGAAGAGGTTATTGTGTTGGCAGGCGTAGAGGTTGTTGTGTTGGTTGGCGCAGATGAAGGTTTGGTGGGAAGTCGAGCTATTGTGTTGTCCGAGCTTCATGTATTTATCTCTAGCTCTTATTTTTTAGTTGTAATTTTAATTTTTAATTTGTAAAATGTAATTTAATTTTTATTTTTAAATAAGAATTTTGTTAATGTGGCTTCCCATGTGTTCAAGCCATGGGCATGTTAACACAGGGCTAGACCCCTGCAGCCAAGTCACTGCCCACTGGATTGTGACTTGGCTGTGGGGTGCCAACCTTTGGCCAAGTTGTGGGCACGCCAATGGCTTGTCCACAGGGCTGGCCCGCCATGGCCAAGTCACAGTCCATTGGATTGTGACTTGGCCGCGGGGGGCTAGCCCTATGGCCAAGTCATGGGCACCAATAGGATCTACAACGATTTACAAATTCAACTTTAAAACTGATATCAACCAATTAAATTATGAGGTCTGGCTTTTTAATTGTTTTAAGGNGGTTGATTACAGGTTGATGCATGGTTGATGCATGGTTCAGATTTATTGGTATAGGTTTACAGCGGTATATCTCACAGTGATAGTGTGACAGTGGTTCCATCATTCTACTTCTACTTCAGGGTGGCAGGACGGGGCAAGGATAGGTGGTTGTAGCCACTTTCCGATTGTAGCTAGAGAACATTGGGGGTTGTAGCCTCCTTCTAGTTGTAGCCAGAGATTTTGGGAGTTGGAGATTCCCTTAGGTTGTAGCCTAAGAAACTAGGGGGTTGGAGCCTCTTTCCAGTTGCAGCTTGAAAACAAAGGAAGTTGGTGCTTCCAATGAATGTAATTCTTCAAGACATATAAGAAAATGCATTCCATGGTTTTCTCCCGATTTGGGTTTCCATGTAAAACACTGGTGTACTGTGTATGTGTGTGATTGTTTATTTATTACTGCTCATTATTGGATAATAATTCTACATTGATATAACATTTGAAGAAAAAGGATTATAATTATGTTATTATTGATTCACCCCCCCTCTCAGTAATCCAACATTTCCATGTTACTCGTTGAATGAATTATTTCTCAGTAGGTAGTAGAAATATTTCATTATGCTTATTTCTTATTCTTCTCCTGATCAGGATAGGTTAATTTAGAATAGATTAAATATTATTCTTAGGACTGTAATCCATCATCTCAGTGTAGAAGTAGTTCATGGGATTTTTAGTATTTCTTTTAATTCATCTTAGAACCTTTGGTTCTCAGATTCATATTTAGTTAGCACTTTAGATAGATTGGTAACCAATCCATAGAATATGGTCGGAAATGCTATCCCAAACGAGAGTAGGTCTGATTAGGACCTTCCATTGGGCGGTATCCCTCATATGATTGAACAAGTCGTTATGGCCCGTCAACAAGGGGGCCTCCCACTTCCAAAATATATTCAAAGAGGGAAATAGAGCCACAATTGATGTCATACATAGAATTTCCAATTACTATCCTAGATTTGTTGTTTTGGAAGATAACAAACAACTCACGACATAGGTAGGGAAAGAGGAATTGCTCAAAATCCTTCACGACTTTCACAAGGACAAGATCCTGAGACTATATGGGATACCCATAGAAATATTTATCATCTGTTACAAATTCATTGAAGCCTATTTATGGAGGGTAATGGAAGAAACTTGACATATAGGGAATGCTATGGTTTCCTTTAACACTTATTTTATTGTTTTTATGCCAAAGACAGACAACCCTACAAGTTTTGATAACTTATGACCTATCTCACTCTAAATATATATCTATAAGATCATCTCCAAAATCATCTCTATAATGATCAAATAAACCCTCTCTAAGCAGGTCTATCTAAAGCAGTTTGTCTTTCTTGAAGGGAACAAAATACATGCAGAAATTGGTGTTACCCAGGAAGGGTTGTACTTAGTGAAAACAAAGGATATTAAGGCAATAATAGCCAAAGTTGACTTTTCCAAGGATTTCGACAAGGTCGGTTGGCTCTTCCTCCACCTCATTTCAATACACCTAGGCTTTAATCTACACTTTGTGGCTTGGGTCATTGCTTGCATAAATTATGTGACATTAATAGTACTAATTAATGGATCGGTTTCATCATTTTTCAATACTAAAAAAAACATTCACTATGGGTTCCCTTGATCCCCCCTATTATCACTAAAATATCGCTCACATCAATACAGGTGATGGTCAAAGAAGTTACAAGTGCAACACGCCAAACAACATATGTAATATAGCTTATATTACATTTCTTATCATGTAGTAATATGTTATAGGTTTTTTATTATGTAAATAGGCATTATAATGTAAATGAAAAGTCTATGATAAGTCATGACCTTCACCAAGGACATGATTTATCATTCCTTATGTGTATTTATATACATGTATTGTATTTCATATGATGTCAAGTAAATATGTAAAATGGATAGTAAATACAATATTATTTAGTATGGATATATGGAATTATGTTATGTATTAATGATGTTCTCATGAAGTGGACCACTAGATCCACTTCATTTGGTATCAGAGCAGTTTCCACTGACCTGTGGTTAATTTTGATCTCTAATAAAGTTGATTTTGGCGGTATTTAATATTTTTTTTTATGGTGGTGGCCATTCTTTCTCATAATAAAGGAAAAAAAAATTATTTCTCATAATAAAGGAAACAAAATCAAGAAGAAAAAAAAAGGTTTTCTTAAAGTGCACATGAAGAAGTGTAAGTCAAACATGAATCCATAGTTGGAAATAAGTTAAAGTTGATTTTCATTTATGAGGTAAGTAAAGGCAATTTAAAAGAAAAAGTTAAAAAGTGCACACCAAGAAGTTTCAAGGAAAGATTCCATAGTTGAAATTAGTTAAGTTAATTTCCATTTACAAGGTAAGAAAACCTAATTTAAAAGAAAAAGTTCCAAACAAGGAAGAATAATTTTTTTGTTTTTACCATTGGTTGTTTACAAGCCCATGGTTTATATATATATATATATATACACACACACACACAATTTTTTTGTACTTTGGTAAGTTTTTTCTTACATAGTACCAAAGAAACTATTGGAAGGAAGAAAATATATAAATAGTATTGGAGAAATCAAAGTCAAGTGATATAGAAGGAGAAGTATTTCATAAGGAGTGAAATGGAAAATAAGGTTCAATTCACTTCTGGGTATCTTTTGGAACCAATCGATATTGTCATATGTATGTTATGAAGGATCGAAAATGAGACCATAAACATTGCTATTGACCTTGCTAATCGTTGAAACCATATTGATATTAAATTGGAAAATAAATTACAACTTGCGAAAGAGGAAGTTAAAAGAGCTCTTACACAAGAGGATGATGATGAGATTAATAATTTAGAATTAAACATCGATGAGTACTCCTCAAAATGAATTTTTTTTGTGTTACAAACAAAGGAAGTGCATGTCGTCCTAGGGAACTCTTGGTTGAAATATATTGTTACTTTTACCATGAATGTTGATCAAAAGTACATAGAATTCGAGCACCTTACCAATAAAATAAAGTTGTGAGACATTAATTCAAAGAACCACACTCTTTATTTATGTTCTAAGACTTTTGAGACCATTGTTATGATGAGGTAGTTCTTTCAGATTCATCCCATTGGTTTTTTATATTCGATGTTTCGAACCAACCCAGTGTGGTCCATCATCAGGAAACATCAAATATAAAAAACCAATGCGATGAATCTGAAATAACTACCTCATCGAACCTCACTCTATCATCGAATTTAGATCATAATGAACAACAAAATCACACATAATTAATGGAAAAGTTTAAAAAAATTAATAAATTCTTATTAGCAAAGATAAAGAAATTGTGCAAAATCGAACAAAATTGGAGAAGCAAGATATATAAATTCATAAATTTATGTTAGATTACTGGGAGGGGGGGGGGTGAATTATTAATAGAGAAATTTAATCATTTTTAACCATATAATCCAAGTGTTATATCAATGTAGCATTATCATATAATAACTGCAGACTAAATAAGCAATGAATAAATGAACAATCATACACATACATAGTACACCAATGTTTTACATGGAAACCCAAAGTGGGAGAAAACCACATAACGCTTTTTCTTATATGTCTTGAAGAATTACATTCATTGGAAGCACCAAATTCTTTTGTTTTCCAGTTGCAACTGGAAGGAGGCTCCAAAACCCTAGTTTCTTAGGCTACAACCTGAGGGAAGCTCCAACTCCCCAATTCTCTGGCTACAACCAGAAGGAGGATACAACCCCCTAAGTTCTCTGGCTACAACCGGAAGGTGGCTACAACTACCTTTCCTTGCCCCATCCAACCACCCTGACATATAAGTAGAATTATGGAACCACTGTCACACTATCACTTTGAGATCTACCACTGTACAACTATATCAACCTATACCAATGACCTGTATCCAACTTGTACAACTACCCTGTAATCAATTTGTACCTGAACTCAACATGTATCAACAAAAATAAAACAGGTACACAACCTGTAGTGCTGCAACATGCATATGTACGTGCTCTATCTCTTATGTAGCCCACATATGTATGTGACCAAACTGTTATGCAACCTGTGTATGCCTTCTGAAAAACTAGGGTTTCCTTTCTCTTGACAACTTATGCCTTCTGTAACTTATTTCACATAGATCTGTAACCTGTCACTATATCTAGAATATAATTGTACCCTGTGCATGCATCCTCATACATAACCTTTACCCAAATCACATCTCTCTCTCTCTAGTTATGTTCCATATAGGTGTGTGTAATCATGAATAAGTTTATTAACCCTCACATGTTCTAGTCATCAAACCCTTTCTGATATTCAACCTCTCAATACATCAACCACTTCAAAAATACAAGCTCTCAACCATGTGCCACAAAAACCCTTAGCCATATGCCAAGAAATATAATATGTGCCTCAACAAGAAGTATCAGTGATAAATATACCAACATTGTATTTTTGTAGATATGACTTATGCAGAAGATCCCATGTAGCCACTAGTCTCTCTAGGGAGAATCCTCAAATCTCCATAACCATTTCTCATGCATACATCAAAATCCAACAATTCATAGAAATAATACATACCTTTTGAATCAATGGATAGATCTTATGTATATGAGCATTGTATACCTTCCAGGGAGCTTGATCTCAGAATTTAGAACCTCTGCATCTTCATCTTCTCAAGTTTCATGGATTTACCAACATGTACGCACCCTATACACTATCAACCCATGTATGCCTTAGTATGTACACACCCTTTTATCAAATATAGTTATCAAGGGAAGTAGGTCTCCCAAGTTCGTGGTCTTCACAGGAAGAATCTGAGCACAACATGCAGAGTAGCTCATTTCAGGCTTAAAACACAAACATGTGGGCCTAGTTTTCAATGGTGGAAATCCCCTATGAAGTTCAGACTACGAGCTCTCGGGTATCTGGAATTGTAGAGTTGCACAAAGTATAGCGCCCAAAGTGGTTGAAGTTTTTTAGAGGATCTCGGCCATCTGATTCCACAAATCCATGCGTCACTGGATCTAGAGCTCCAAGTAAAAGAACAAAAGGTAAGCAAGGTTTGAGATTTCATTTTCCTGGAGTCCGAAGCCGCGAAGCGATCTCAATTGTCGATTTGAAAAGGGAAGATCTGATCCATTGATATGAAGAGGGAATATTTGAGCCACTGATCATAAATCCTTGCCCAAGATCACAAGATCTATCGCATAGTCCATTGCAGGGACACAACATGCTCATGCGATAATTTTCTTAAGTGGTCCTGCAATTGAAACCGTGGTTTGGAAAAAGGACTATGTGGAAAAAGGTGGTGGATTGTGGGCTCAAAAGTGGTATGAACCCAAACCACCTTTGAGCGGCCCCACAATCATGTTTTTATATAGAGTCCTATCTGAGAGAAGCATGTGGCCACCCCCTAGGCATTGAGCCATGTTTCAATCTCAATGCAGGTAGTTAATGAAAGTGAGAGAGGTGGTTGAAATATCGTCTCACCACATAAATGGGAAGCTAGGTTGGACTGTCAGCAAGTCGGTTCTTCTGCAAGTTCCTACTAAAATATGATTGCATTTGACAGAATCTCATGTATGAAAGAATACTGCATGCACGGTCTGCCAGAGAGCATGTAGACATAAATCCTTGAATGAAAAGACTCGAGCATGCCTCTGCTGGAAGTGGCGAATTGTTCTGAGTATATAGGAGTCATTTTGATATTTTGTTATGGTCGTCAACATTTTGAGCAGAGCTCCCTATTTTGTAATGTTTTGATGCCAGAACTGTTCTCTAGTTATGTATAAGATTTGAGACTTTCAGATTAATAGAAGTTGGCCTCTTTTCATCTCTTTGTAAAAGTTGTGCTAAAACACTTAGGCATGGAGGTTCCAGTCGAGGGTTGTTATGTTGTTGTAATGTAGGTTTGATCGCAGTGGTATCGTGACCAGTTTTAGTCAGCTTCCTTGTGATCCTTTTTCCTTTTACACTGAATGGATCGAGCATGGAGGATCCAGTCGAGTTGTTGTAGTTGCATGGTGATGTAGGCTTGATCATTGTGTTGTTGTGACTGTGTTGTTTGGACATATTTCAATGTCTAAAAATTAAGCTTAAGAGTGATCTTGAGTTTGAGTTTTTCTTCTCCAAGCTTCTTGAAGGCTTGATGTGCATAGAAGTCTTATCCACCTTTCTTACAAATTCTTCCCTCTGATCACACTTAAACTCAATTCACTAACTGAAGTTAGTTGTGGCCCTCACTTCCCTATACATTTCTTGTCCAGTTTTGTGTTGAACATCATTCATATATTGAGTTTTGTCCATTGACCTCCACTTATATAAACCAAACATCCACCAAACAATATGATGGGTATTGGGCTCATCCTTCCGCAATCTGAGGGTGACTATGAGTGCTAACACACCCTATACACAGTCAGCCTGTATACGCCTCAGAAAATAGGGTTTTTTTGTATTCATTGTAATTCCAAGATTTTTTCGTCAACCCTTCATACTACCTCAGAATTTCACAACTTCATATGTATCAATGAGTACTTGCAATAAGCCTCACACAACAAAATATATTCAATGTGTTCAAGTGTAATTTAAATGAGAGAGCTTTTCCTCTTATTTATACTTTCATGTAGAATTACACTTTCCTTATTTTAAGGAGTTCTCCATTTACTTTATTATTTAAATCATTTCTCTTGCAAACACTTTGACTTTTAGGGGATTCTATATGACTCGTGAGGGTCCTCCAACTTCACATGGCCATAACTTTCTAACCATGAGTATTTATGTGAAGTTCCATATACCACTGGAAATGGCATGACAAGCACTATCCATATAGGATAGTTTCCATGACAAATTCACCGACCTTCATCTCATTATTCCACATTTAAGAATGGGTTCTCTAACCATACTTCTAGGATAACTCAATTCGCAAAGCATCTTCCCGTGAGGGATTTCACCATAAGGGGACCACTTTGGATTTCATCCATTTGTACTTATTATCAACTATGACAAGACAATAATGAGTCATATTTACATCAAACAAAATTGGGTCCATTACCCAAACCATTTTTCTACTGGACTTTCTTCAAAGTTTGACATCAATGACAACCAACCTTAATCAACAATCTCCCCCTTTGGCATTAATGGAAACACTATGATGGAATACCGAAATCATATCACTCATGCTCCCCCTAGAACCATGCCTATGTCCACTGCATCTTTGTGACCATTTCTCCCCCTGGAATCCTGCCTCTTTCCTCTGCATCTAATAAATTTCTCCCCCTTTGTCATTAGTGGCAAAGGTATCTTTCCATCTGGGGCTTCTCCCCCTAACTGAACTGTCCTTTTTATGGTGCTTCCTCGTGTACATATAAGACATATAAAGAAGAATTCATTTTGGAGTATAAATAACTATGAGTCTCTAACGAAGATACTCAAAGGATTCTTGTGGAAGTGGTTTTTTAAAGATGTTTTCCACTTGTTCTTTTGTGCCCACATACTCAACTTTGATGTTCTTTTCTGCAACCTGTTCCCGTAGAAAGTGATAATTGATTGGATTGTACTTCATCTTGGAGTGCATCATCGGGTTCTTTGAGATACTGATAGTGTTGTCCCTTGACCAATTTTGGAGAACTTGGGTCACATTTGACCGATTTTGGGACTTCGATAGACTAGTCGAAGGTAGAGCGCAAGGCGAAGCGGAGATCACGGGATCTTGGCCCCTTCTTAGGGAATTTTTGGGTCTAGGGTTTATGTAACGTGTATGGGATGTTGGCCCATGGGTTTACCCATGTTTAGGCCATTTTTTAATGTATAAATATAAATCTAGGTGATATAAGTAAGAGATACCTAGAAAAGAGATCTAGTAGAATCAGCTTAGTGTAGAGCTAGAGGCTTTGTGCATACTGTGTGTTAAGAACTTGCAGAGCTAAGTGAAAGTGATTGTAAGAGGCTTGTTTATCATAAATCTTTGTGCTAAAACCTATCTCAGGGAAGGAGGATCTGGCGAGGTGCATGCAGATCTCCTGTCCTATGCAAAGTGTGTTCCTGTGGCTCTATGCTTGTAGAAGATTGAGAGAAGACAATAAAATAAGAGAAGAGTTGGTGGGCGTAGCCCCACTTTGGGGTGAACCATGTATATCCTGTGTTTTGGTTGTTTTTTTCATTATAGTTGTTATGTTATTGATGTGATGTGTTCTTAGTGCAATGATGTATGTTAGATGCATATGATATAATATCTTAGTACCTAGTGATGTGAATGAATTCTATATCTGATCTATTTATGTGTGCTAAGTGCTTGGATGTGTTAGATCTTGTTGAATACTTCATCGTTCTGTAATTAGGAATTAGGATTTCAATTTTCAATGTGAATATGGGTTAAATGCTAATGAACATTAACTACTAAGTGCTTTGTTAGTGTTGTAATCACAAATCTGTGTCCCATCTAGATTGCAGACACTTGAGTCCTACAACCCCCCCTGCCTCTACCTAGGGTGAGACTTCATATGCTTTGCAGGTTTTGCTGAAAGGGTCGTTAGTTAGGGTTTTTTTGGTGCTCTGTTGAAGCATTGAACCCTGGGTCTACCCCTGTGCCAACAAATGGTTCTATTCCCAAGACTTGAAACTGTGATTGTTGGGAACTGAAGAAAAGATAAAGCTCTGTGCATAGATCTGTTKCCCTAGTGCACATTATTCTACTTGACTTGTGAAGCTCTTTGATACAGAGATAATTTCGATCTGAAGAAAAGAGGTAAGACCTTGAAGCTTTGTGCTCTGAGAAAGGTAAGATAAGTGAAAWTTTTTATTTCGAAAGAATGGATCTAGGTATGTCTAATAGATTTGGTCCTAATTTGAAAACTAGGGTACAACTAAAACAAGGAAGATTTGATATGAATAGATCTGATAGAAATAATGAAAGATATAGTATTCCTATGCATAGAAAGATTTGTTGGACTAACAAATGGATGCAGGATCCTAAAAATATTTTTTTTCAGACTCACCACTGTGATCCCAGTGCGTAGTACAGGAAAGGTTGGGGATCATTCAAGAGAAAATGAGGGTTAACTCTTTGTTATAGTTGAAAAAGACTGGGACATATTGCTAAGGAATGCCTTGGTAGAGGTCCCATTTTCCTTTGTTGTAAGGCTACTGGACATGAAGTTTTGGATTTCCCTAGAATGATTGTTAAAGTTGAAAAGATGAATATGAGACAAGAAAACCATGAGACAGGCCAAGAAATTAAGGATATGAAAAAACCCCAGAAATAATCATAGACTGTATTATTATAGATGAAAGAAACCTTGAATGATCACAGAGATATCAACTTATCAGAGATCTTGAAAGAGAAGGAGCGCATATAAACAAGAATAGGACACTTTGACATAAATTGTGTTTTGGATGAGGAAACCTAGACGAACATCATGAAAGAAAGAACTTGGGAAATTTTGGGAAAGCCTACTATGGTTCCTTCATTAGGAGGAATAGGATTATTTAGAGGAAAGCTGATAACCCTATGTGGAAGACTTACCTAGAAATCTATGAGTGCTCATGGAACTTTAACAAAAGAAAAATTGAGATTGTTAAATTTGTTGAGAAAAATGGCCCATTTGCTATTTTTCTAGGAAAAACCTGGATTGTGAAAGATCAGATATGAAGGAAACAAGAAGAGGAGGATCTAGAACAAAAAAAACAAGAACTAAGAGATTTCATGGCTAGGAGAATAGCGCACTTACTAGAAGAACAAGAGGACCAGTCAAAGCTACTAAGGACTAGAGATCTGGACATCGAAGTTTAAAGAAAACATGAAGACTTGAAACACCTATTTGTACAAGAGAGTAGAGAAACTACCCCAGAAAGAGAAGAAGTATTACACTCAAACTCTATGAAATACCATCCACAGTGCAAAGTTACCATGCCAAGAGGAGATAAGAATGATAATGGAAAGAGGAAACCAGTGACTCAGATTTCAGGAAAGAAATCCAAAAAGCTTCGTAAGAAGAAAGAAAAGTTACAAAAGTTACATGAAGTTCCAGGGAGGACTCCACAGAAAGAAGGTTTGCAGAATTGTAACTTTTTCAAGATATCAGAACAACAAAGATTGGAACTTTGCCATGACAAATAAATATGACCATTGGAGGCATTCTGACCATTAGAACAATGCTCCAGAACAACTATAAACATAGCTATTGCCGGAACATTCACCATTGAACCATTTGGACCGCACCATAATGGATGGAATTGCATTGATTAAGGAATTCCTGCCCATTGGAAGAGTCTTTTATGACAATGTCTATTTTTCCCATCGAGCGTTACACCGAGAACACTTTTGCCAATTGTAATTATATGAGCCCAAAGAGAATTAGCTTCTTTCATGCAGTGATTATTGAGACCTCACCAACCGTTCTATTACATTAAATGTTGTTCACCAACCTGAGATATCAGATCTCGAGTGTGCATGTCAGAAGAAATTAACACAGTAGAAAAAGTCGTCGAAGAGATCCTAATAGACCTCATGACTGAGAAGGTGATGTCCGCAGGCATCCAACCCTCATCGACAAGAGGAGTGCAATAATCCCCATCGACTGCTTGTGGATATGGACCATCCCGAGCTGTGACAGAGAAACAAACGAAGCATCATGATGACTTAGTGAATGCAAATCTCATCCCATCTATCCCACCTGACTACATCCCGCCTCTGGCTGGTGTGGTGATTTGTGAGAACTATGGAATGCTCTCACCATACAAATATTTGATCAAGACCAAGGGGAAGAAGTTGAATATCATCCCCCAGCCATGGACTATGGACATGGCAAGGTCCACTATATTGAACATGATGAAGATACCACACTTCAGAAGACATCAAGAGGTTAATGCATGCATTAAGCTCCAGCTGTCGTGCTTTCATGGTGGTTATCTGTGGTTGGACAAATGCATCACCATTGATCCGGTGTTGATCCATCAGATCATCGGACTAAGCATGTAAGGACCAAACCCACAAGAATTTTATCAAGGGAAGGCTATAGATCACACCCTGACGCAGACAATCAAATACACCTATGGTTATGTGGAAAAGGGGAAGCGAAGCTACAAGGTAGCCTCCATATAGAATGTCTTAGTGCACCTAGCCTACTAGTTTATTGCTGGTAAGATAGTAAGGAATAATAGACCCACACAGGTCATGAGGTTTGTCATCGACCTCGCAGGAAAATGTGTGGAAGGGATACAAATGAACTAGGCGAGCTACCTCATGAACCAGTTAGATAAATACTTTCATGAAGCTCAGGATCAGGGCTACGAGTTCCACTTCAGTTGGCTACTGATCCTCATCACCTTCAATGCTTGGGAGATGCTGGAAGGTGTGACCTTCCTTGAGATTGAGCCATCATAATCCTTAGCTACAAAGTTCACCATGCTCTGGTATTCGAGTGACATGGCTAAACAATGAAATTCAAATCTGGTGTTCCATGCCTATTACCTACAGTTGAAGAGGGCTATTGAGTCTTCCTCTCGCATGACACTGAATACCCTACACAGGTTCAATCCATTTGTGAAGTTCCATGTAGATAGACATTTTATTTATATCACTATGCGAGGAGACAAACATAAAGAAAAGCTCCAATCTTACTACAAGATCATTAAGGAGGACATGGAAGAAATAACTAAGGAGTGGCCCACATATCTCCTTATACCAGTTGACTAGGCAGAATTGTCTGACCCTAACCTAATCAGAAGTCCTTTGGTCACTTGCGAAGAGTATGATGCACCCAACAGTAGCAGAAGAAAGAAAAAGGAGGATGTACAGAAGATGAACAACACATCATAAGAGACTGCTTCAGACTCACCTAAAGGGGGAGGCGATGACGAAGTAGACAAAGAAGAAGACAAAGGAGAAGAATACAAGAAGAAACAAGGTGAAGTAACACTGCCTAGGGACCCTATTGATGAAGCTGAGACCTCCAATAAAATAAAGGTTTCCCCCATGAAACCTACATCGGGAAAAAATTATAAATCTACTAAACCATAGATGCAGACTATGCTCATGATGGATGACATAGATTTCATCATTTTCATTGTCTCAGATACCTCAGAAGATATCTTACAGCACCAATGAATCCAAACAAGAGACCATGTATGAAATAATTGAAACAGAGCTGAAAGGGGTACAACAATCCCTCCACTCTAGTCGTGCAGTGTCTACTGCATCCCCTTCATCAAAAGGAGCATAGTTGGGAGACGAACCTGCCCAGCTCCACTGAATAGCAGATGTTGTTGAATCTCACCTTCATCGTGCTCAAGAAGAAAAAGAGCAGGCCACAAAGGCCTTAAAGAAAGCAAAAGAGGAAGATAGAAAACAATGTCAGGTTGTGCAACAGGAAAGAGACGACATCTAAGCCAAGTTTGCAGAGGGTAGAGCACAGATCCAAAAGGAGAAGGAATAGTTTCTCATAGAGAAGATTGGAGTTAAAGAAGCAGTCATTAGAGCACTTTTCTCTGTGATGGGCTTATAACAAATGGAAGAATACCCAGTAGAAATACAAGTAGGGAAGATTATCGAAACCATTCAGCAGCTCCAACAGAGGATAGTCGAACTAGAGTTACAATAAGTGCCAAGAAATCCACAGGAAGTGCAAGATCTAAGAGAAGAAAATATGAGGAGCGCATTTGAGAGAATCAAGTCATTAGCCTGGAATGCAAACAACTCAGCGCAAACCTACGAGTGCCTTGCAGAGGACCCTGAGCTCAGGACATTAGAGTCACAACTCTAGGAGGCAAAGTAGCAAGTAACAATAGTGCAAGCGAAGTTGAAGCTATTGTCACTGGTCGAGAGGATGAAAATATCCCAGGAATAATGCATGGTTCAACAAAAAACCCATGACATTCAAAGTAAGGTCATGGAAGTAACCCAGCGACTCCAGCCAGTGAAGGATGCATCTTGCATACATTTTGAGGAGATTGAAGGACAAGGTGAACATCTAGAACAAGTAGTCACCTCAATTGAAAAACGATTGGAAGGACTTGTCAACGAGAAGGTCATTCATGAGTTCACCAAGCAGGAGACTCTAGTGAAGCAACAGGTCGAAGAAGATCGAGCCAATCTCGAGGAATTTGAGGCAGATTTACATAGATCAAAGTGACTCGGAATGAGTCATAGGTGAGTGTTGGGAGCCTGTTGGCCCTTGAACACGTTTGGAGAACTTGGGTCACATTTGACTAATTTTGGGACTTCAACAAGCTAGTCAAAGGTGGAGCGCAAGGTGAAGCGGAGATCATAGGATCTCGGCCCTTTTTACGGAATTTTTGGGTCTATGGTTTATGTAATGGGTATGGGATGTCGGCTCATGGGTTTACCCATGTTTTGTAAGGTAGCTAGAGAGGTAGTGGGGGGGCCCAGAGGGTCCATAGTGATAATAGTGGAGGTCATTAAATGTAAGGTGGACTAGGTCCACTATATTATTAAATAAGGCCCACTATGGTAATTAGATATAATAAATGGGTAATTAGATATAATAAATGTAAGAGGACTTCTTAGATGGTTCTACTTCTAGAAGATTCCTCCTCTAGAATGTTCTTAGGTGAGGGTAGAACTATATAAAGGGTTTCAAGCAATCTAATGAGAGATGAAGAGAAATATTGTGTTGGAGTGGTAGTTCAATAGGAGGATGCCCCCTCGAAGAGGCAAGTGAACAAGAGAGGATCCCTTCCATAATAGGATCCATTGTATGGTGTTTCCCTGCCTCAAGGGTTTGATATAATAAAGTGGTGGTTTTCTATATGGTTTCATATACCTTGTGTGGTGATTGTATTCAGATAACTTTGGATCTATTGTGAAATTTTTTATTAAGGTATTAGGTTCTTAACAAGTGGTATCAGAGCACTTTCCTTGGGCAGACATTGTGGACAAATATTTTTTTTTTTGCAGATTTTTTTTCGGAGAAGAAAAAAGAGGGCTGCGACATTCTCGAAGTTTTCAGTATATTTATATGAAAAAATTGTAGAAAAATGTTGTATATATAATTTCCTCTCTGAAAAACACCCAATTTAAAAAAACAAATCGTCCGAAATGGAGTCCGAGAAGTCAAGATATTGAAGTTTTAAAATCTACAAATTTTCAAAAAAAATTCTGCGGACGGCGGCGATATTTTTTATTATTTATGTAGCATTTGGAAGCTGAATTTGCATAAGTAAATTACATATCTGAGTTCCTCTCACAATTTCACCCAATTTCAAAAAAAAAAACCATACAAAACAGAGTCAGAGATGTGAAGTTATGAACATTTTAACTTCAGCAGTTTTTTAGGGTTTTTCCAGAAAAAGCCACGATTTTCTGCTGAAACTTATTGGGTCTATTTTTTTGGTTTTTTCATGACAGCTACAGGACCAAAGAGTTCATAGGGTGCTCAGATGGATATTTCCTCTCAAACCCTAAAATAAATTCTTGAATCATTCAAAGCCCAATTGTTTCACACATTGGATGACAGATTGGATGCATTTGTACATGGCCTCACAGACAGCCTCACAGACAGCCTCACAGATGGCCTCAATGATAGTTTTCGTAGTATTCAAGATTCATTGAATAACATGCAGGAGAGATTTCTTACGGAGGGCCTCAGGGATGAATATAATCAAGAAATATATGCTTGGTGTGATTTTGAGGCCGATTGTGATGATTGGTATATGGATAGTTGTCATTTCTGGGATGACAACCACTTTCATATTTTATATGATGACTCTACTCCACCTTATGTAGAGAACATCAATGTCCCACATCAGGAGCTAGTTACCAGCATTCAGTCTGCATATTCTACAGTGGTATTATTCCTTCCAGATTCTGCTAC
>SNQJ01S0067421.1:2275-17351 GCA_010110895.2 Picea sitchensis | reverse complement strand
CTTTTCCACTATGTGGATGGATCTTCTTATTTGGATCCACATGATAGGTGTCAGTCTTTGGAGCATCATTTGGAGTTGGTTATTGGGTTCCAAAATCTTCCATGGGGAGTTCACCTAAGCACTTGGACATGGGACCCAGGCTTACAATGGTGGTTGAACTACTTCAGCATGGTGGCATTCCTTTCTACATGGGACCTTGGTTCTTCAGTCTTCTTCAGCATTATGGTCCAAAATTATCCATGGGACCCTGGTATATGGTTGTACATGAAGAATTGAGGACAACGCTTTCATAAGGGGGATGGAATGTAAGNGGTAGCTAGAGAGGTAGTGGGGGGGGGGCGGGGGAAGAGGGTCCATAGTGATAATAGTGGAGGTCATTCAATGTAAGGTGGACTAGGTCCATTATATTATTAAATAAGGTCCACTATGGTAATTAGATATAATAAATGTAAGAGGACTTCTTAGAAGGTTCTACTTATAGAAGATTCCTCCTCTAGAATGCTCTTAGGTGAGGGTAGAACTATATAAAGGGGTTCAAGCAATGTAATGAGAGATGAAGAGAGATATTGTGTTGGAGCGGTAGCTCAATAGGATGATTCCCCCTCGAAGAGGAAAGTGAACAAGAGAGGATCCCTTCCATAATAGGATCCATTGTATGGTGTTTCCCTACCTCAAGGGTTTGATATAATAAAGTGGTGGTTTTCTATATGGTTTCATATACCTTGTGTGGTGATTGTATTCAGATAACTTTGGATCTATTGTGATATTTTGTATTCAGGTATTAGGTTCTTAACATGTTTAGGCCCTTTTGTAATGTATAAATAGAAATCTAGGTGATGTATGTGAGAGAGACCTAGAAAAGAGATCTAGTAGAATCAACTTAGTGCAGATGTAGAGGATTTGTGCATATTGTGTGTTAATAACTTGCAGAGCTAAGTGAAAGTGATTGTAAGAGGTTTTTTTATAAGAAATATTTGTTCTAAAACCTAGCTTGGGGAAGGAGGATCTGGTGAGGTGCGTGCAAATATTTTTTCCTATTCGAAGTGGGTTCCTATGGCTTTGTGCTTGTAGAAGATTTATGGAAGACAATAAAAGAAGAGAAGAGTTGGTGGACGTAGCCCCACACTTGGGTGAACCATGTATATCCTGTGTTGTGGTTACTTTGTGCATTATAGTTGTTATATTATTGATGTGAAGTGTGCTTATTGAAATGATATATGTTAGATGCATCTGATATAATAGCTTAGTGCCTAGTGATGTGAATGAATGTTAGATCTAATCTGTTTCTATGTGCTAAGTTCTTGTATGTGTTAGATCTTGTTGAATAGTGCATCGTTTTGTAATTAGGATTGCAATCTGCATTGCGAATAAGGGTTAAATGTTAATGAACGCTAATTTCTAAGTTCTCTATTAATGTTGTAATCACATATATGTGTCCCAGCTAGGTTGCAGACACTTGAGTCTTGCAATCCCCCTTGCCTCTACCTCAGGTGAGACTTCATTTTCTTCACAGGTGTTGCCAAAAGGGCCGGTATTTAGGGTTTTGTTGGTGTGTTGTTGAAGTGCTGAACCATGGATCCGCCCCTGTGCCAACAGATAGTGCATGTATTATCACAATAGATTGGAATGGGCTCATCATACTCAACCTGTATATCTGACATAGTTTGTTTCATCCAAAGAACATGTGTACAACATGTTGCTGCAGCAATATACTCTTCCTCGGATGTAGATAAATATACTGATGATTATTTATTTCTTATCCAAGATACTAAACACTCACCCAAATAGAACGTTTCTCCACTGGTGCTTCGTCATTCATCAATACAACCTACCCAATCTGCATTTGTGTAGGCAATAAGTGATATATCCTTTCCTTTTGGATACCATAATCCAAACTCTTATGTTCCTTTGAGATATCTGAAAATCCTCTTCACTGCTAAAACATGTGATTCCTTTGGCTCTGCTTGAAATCATGCTACCTGTCCAACTACCTGCATTACATCTGGTCTGGATGTTGTCACATATAGTAGGATACCAATCATTGACCTGTATTTCCTCTGATTTGTAGACTTTGAATCATCATTTTTTCTTAACTTTCAACTAGTTTGCATGGGAGTGATAATTGGTTTGCAATATTCCATTTCGAACCTCTTTAGCATTTCTCTGATATACTTGGTTTGATAAATAAAAATTCCTTGGTTGCTTTGACGTATCTGAAGTCCTAGAAAGAATGATAGTTCTCAAAGTAATGACATTTCAAATTCATTATTCATATCCTTTGAAAATTTCTTGATGTAGAGGTTGTTGTATGCACTTCCTTTTATGAACCCTACCTGTTGTAGATATTTATCCAGTCTAGAGTACCATGCTCAAGGAGCCTGTTTTAGACCATCCAAGGCCTTCTTTAATTTACCCACATAATATGTGTTCTTTGACAACTGAAATACTTCTGGTTGTTCAATGTAGACTTCTTCTTCAAGTTCCCCATTCTGAAAAGATGATTTTATGTCCATCTGATACACTTTAATATTTTTGGAGCATGCATAAGCTAAAAGCAATCGGATTGCTTCCATTCTGGCAACTGGGGAAAATGTCTCTTCAAATTCAATTCCTTCAACCTATACATATCCTTTAAATACAAATATAGCTTTTTTCCCTGTAAATTGTCCATATTCATTCAATTTATTCATGTATACCCACTTTGTGTCGATCACATTCTTATCCTTTGGTCTTGGAAACCATTACCAAGTGTTATTTTTCTCTATTTGATCCAATTATTCATCCATGGCCTTATTCCAAAATTCATCCTTGTTGGCCTCTTCAAAATAGGTTGGTTCAATCGTAGATGTGAGTGTTAGGTGTGTTTGTTCCGGTGAACACATTCTTCTTCTAGTCTCAACTCCTACATCTTTGTTTCTGATAATCTGATCTGAATGATGATTCTTCTATACTCGTATGCTAGGTGTATTTGGAGTCACTTGTTAAACTTTCTCTTCTTCTTATTTCATATCCTCTTCATCTTTACCTTCTTTTTCATCATTTGTTTCTTCTTCGTAAATTTGTTCCATTGATTAATTTTCTTCTTCCTTTAATTCTTGTCTACATGTTTCATCAATTTTTACGTTGATGCTTTCCACTACTTTGTTCAATCTCAGGTTGTAACAACTGTATGTTTTCCTTGTACTTGAGTAACCAACAAGTACTCCTTTGTCCACATGAAAGTCAAACTTTCCCATTCTTCCATCTTCTCTTTTGATGTAGCATTTGCTTCCAAAAACTCTGAAGTGATTCACATTTATTGGTCTTCCTTTCCATAGCTCGTAGGGAGTTTTGTCAGTGTTGTTTCTGAGCATTAATCTATTTTGAATGTGACGTATTGTATGCACTTCTTTTGTCCAAAAAATATCTATCAATTTGGAATCCATTAGCATTGTTCGAGCCATTTCATG
This sequence comes from Picea sitchensis, assembly GCA_010110895.2. NCBI lineage: Eukaryota > Viridiplantae > Streptophyta > Pinopsida > Pinales > Pinaceae > Picea > Picea sitchensis. The sequence goes on along the minus strand of SNQJ01S0067421.1, from coordinate 13,902 downwards.
TACTGTCCTATTATTTCTTTCAAGAAATCCATTCTGTTGAGGTGTCCTAGCAATGGATAATTGTCTTTTTATTCCATGACTATTGCAGTAGTCCATAAATTCCTTTGAAGTGAACTCTCCTCCATTATCAGATCTCAAGAATTTGATTTTTGAATCCATTTCATTTTCAACCATTTCCTTGTAGATCTTGAAGATTTCAAAAGCTTATGACTTATTCTTGAGAAATAAAACTAGAGTCATTCTTGTATAATCATCAACTAATAACATAAAGTATTTCTCACCTTTTAAACCCTTTGTTGTAGTTGGTCCAACTAGATTAGTATGCACAATTTCCAGTGGTCTTATCATTGAATATTCCTTTGATTTGAACATGGTCTTTGTTTTCTTTCCTTGCTGACAATGCTTGCATAAAGTGTTGGTTGGTTTCATGATCTAGGAAATTTCTCTAAATGCTTCTCTTTTGTTGACTTTGATAAGGTTATCAAAATGTATATGACCCATTCTTCTGTTCCATAGCCAAATTTCATCTTACTTTCCTAGACAACACTTTTCATTTCCAATTTAACTTAACACATATATGTTGCTTGAAGTTCTCGCAGTTGTAGCAATCAATTTTCCTAAACCTTATTTTCTTATCTCTCACTTTTGTGAATCTAAAGTAACTTTATGACCTTGGTCACACATTTGACTCATACTTAGAAAATTATGTTTCATATATTCTACTAGTAGAACATTTTCTACCTTTGTATTCTTGTTCCCAATTCTAACTGTGTCTTTTCCAATGATTTTAGTTGAATCATCATTTATGAAGGAGACTAATCCATCTCTTTCCTTTATTAATGTAAGAAACCTGTCTCTATCACATGTCATGTGTTTTGAACAGGCATTGTCAACATACCAACCAGGTTTCTTCTGCTTATCTTGTAGAGTAAGTGTGCATTCTTCATTGTTGTATTGATTCTGCTTTCTTATCCATGTCCTTTTTTGAGGTTCCTGTCTGTGATTGTTGTTGTTCTGTTGTGGTTCTCTGGGAGGGATTTTCATTATGAAATCTTTGGCCATGTGTCCAAAGTTGTTACATTTGTAGAATTCCACTTCAGTGATCAATTATTCAAACTGGTTGTAACTTCTCTATGTTTCACTAGGCCTTCTTGGATAACCTTTTTGTGTATGACTTTCAAAGTTGTTTATGTTCCTGTTGTTAGCTTTTCAATTCACATCTTTATGACCAAAATTATTACATGCATAACATAAAACAAAAAATATATTTTGATACCTAGGAGTTGAAGATATTCTGAAAGGAGGTGCTCTTATGAATCCTTGTTCTTAATGAGACCTATCTGTTTCTGTCGGTCGTTGATTCTGAAGTCCAAATATTCTTGATGGAGGAGTTTCCCTGTAATTTTCTCTGAAGACTTTCCTATCCCCTTTGATTGTTTCTGAATAGATATTTGGATATGTTTCTTGTTCTTTTGTTTTTGAGCTTGATCATGTTTCTATCTAATTGTATCAAAGTCTGGACTTGTCATGATTAGGCATTTGACTGCTGATAATGTCATTCAAAATTTTCGAGTTGTTTTGCATATTTTTCTTTTGAAGATCCTTTCTTAATGTGACAATCTATGCTTCCAAATTTTCAATGATCCTATCTCTTCCTTATAGTTGTTCTTTGAGTGACTCTTCAATTCTTTTATCTTCTTCAATTTGAACCTTCAAATTTGTGATCATTTGTTCTAATTCCTGAGTGTCTTCTTTCTTGTCTAGTTTTTCTTGTAGCTTCTTGTTTTTCCTCTTTTCTCTTCTGATAAATTCTATGGCACTCATCAATTCCTCTCAGTAGTCAACTTATTATTCTTCAATTTCTTCTTCAACTTCTTCATATTCTTCTTCGGCTTCTTCATATTCGTATTCAGAGTCTTTTACTTCCATGAATAGAACTCTTTATGTCTCACTGTCACTGACTTCATCTTCATCTGATGATGAGATGTCTTCTTTGGTGCATAAGTTTTTCCTGAAAACTTTATTTGTGGTTCTTTTGCCTTTATATGTTTTATTTTTATTTTTTAGTAACCTTCATCATTTCTCTTTTTCTTATGAAGAAATTTGTTAGAAAAATGACCAATACCATCACAATTAAAACAAATTAAAGGAAGCGTACCTCTATACATGTCGTTGGTTCCCTTGTTCAATATTTTAACAAAGTTGGCCACTTCTTCATCATATTTTGAGACATCACTATTGTTGTTATGTTATTTTTCTTGTTTCTTTCCTTTTGCTTTGATATTTTTTATGCTTTGAAGGCTTCTTCTTTTACATCTAGATTTTCCTGTTCAATTCTCATTTCATATGTTGTGAAGATTCCATGTAGTTTGTCCATGATTATTGATTTTATATATGTTCTTTCTTATAGTGTTGATATCTTAGGGTCAAATCTCATAGGAAGAGATCTTAGTACCTTTTGAAGAATTACAGATTCTTTGATTTCTTCTCCCAATCCTATGATTTCATTTACTATTTCATCAACTCGTAAGAAGTAAGCTGCAATATTCTCATATTCCTTCATTTTGAGTTGTTCGAATTGACCTCTGTAAGTTTGAAGCTTTGTTGCTTTGACTTTTGAATATCCTTCATCGAATTTTGTTTTAGCGGATTTACAATGTGCAACTTTGGTGAATATCGTTTCACCAAGACCATTCAAAAGTGAATTTGTGGCTTTGGAATTATTCTGGTTGAGTTTCACTGCTTTGAAATTTGTTGGTGGAACTGCTGGTATTATGTATCCATCTACAATTGATTACCAAATTTCAAATCCCTGTGCTTGTATATATCTCTTCATTATTATGCTCCAAAATGCATACTTTTGTCCATCAAACTATGGTATTCCATTTTTATACAAGTTGTTTCTCTCCATGAGATACCTTTCAGTGGTTAAACTGATTTCTGAAGGAACCTGCTCTGATACCAATTGTTGGATTACTGAGAGGGGGGTGAATCAGTAATAGAGAAATTTAATCCTTTTTAACCATATAATCCAAGTGTTATATTAATGTAGCATTATCATCCAATAACTGTAGAGTAAATAAGCAATGAATAAATGAACAATCATACACATACACAATACACCAGTGTTTTAAGTGGAAACTCAAAGTGAGAGAAAACCACGAAATGTTTTTTCTTATATGTCTTGAATAATTACATTCATTGGAAGCACCAAATTCCTTTGTTTTCCAGATGCAACTGGAAGGAGGATCCAACCCCCTAATTTATCAGGCTACAACCTCAGGGAAGCTCCAACTCCCAAACTCTCTGGCTACAATCAGAAGGAGACTACAACCCCCTAAGTTCTCCAACTACAACCGGAAGGTGGCTACAACCACCTGTCCTTGCCCTGTCCAACCGCCCTGATGTATAAGTAGAATGATGGAACCATTGTCACACTATCACTGTGAGATATACCATTGTACAATTGTATCAACCTGTACCAATGACCTGTATCCAACCTATACAACTTCCCTGTAATCAATCTGTACCTGAAATGAACATGTATCAACAAAAATACAATAGGTACGTGACCTATAGTGCTGCAACATGTGTATGTATGTGTCCTATATGTTACGCAACCCGCATATGTAGGCTACCAAACTGTTATGCAACCTGTGTATGCCTTTGGAAAAACTAGGGTTTCCTTTCTCTTGAAAACTTCTGACCCTATGTAACTTCTTTCACATAGATTTGTAACCTATCACTGTATCCAGACTGTAACTATACCATTTGCATGTATCCTCAAACATAAACTTTACCCAAAGAATATATCTCTCTCTCTATTCATGTTCCATATAGGTGTGTGTAATCATGAACAAGTATAATAACCCTCACATGATATCAAAACCTTTCTGATATTCAACCTCTCAATAAATCAACCACTTCACAAATACAAGCTCTCAACCATGTACCACAAAAACCCTTAGCCATATGCCAAGAAATACAATATATTCCTCAACAATAAGTATCCATGATAAATATACCATCACTGTATTTCTGTAGATCTGACTTATGCGAAATATCCCATGCAGCCACTAGTCTCTCTAGGGAGAATCCTCAAATCTCCATAACCATTTCTCATGCATACATCAAAATTCAACTATTCATAGAAATAAGATATACCTTTTGAATCAATGGATAGATCTGATGTATCTGAGCACTGTAGACCTTCCAGGGAGCTTGATCTCAAAATTTAGAACATCTGCATCTTCATATTCATCTTCATTGACTATACCAACATGTATGCATCCTATATACTGTCAATCTGTGTATGCCTCAGTATGTACGCACCCTATACATAGTCAGCCTGTGTACGCCTCATAAAATAGGGTTATTTTGTATTCGTTGTAATTTCGAGAATTTCGTCTTCAACCCTTCGTACTACCTCAAACTTTTGCAACTTCAGATGTATCAATGAGTACTTGCAATAAGCCTCACACAACAAAATATATTCAATGTGTTCAAGTGTAATTTAAATTAGAGAGATTTGCCTCTTATTTATACTTTCATGTAGCATTACACTTTCCTTATTTTAGGGAGTTCTCCATTTACTTTATTATTTAAATAATTTCTCTTGCAAACACTTTGACTTTTAGGGGCTTTTAAATGACTCATGAGGGTCCTCCAACTTCACATGGCCATAACTCTCTAACCGTGAGGAGTTATGTGACGTTCCACATAACAACGGAAATGGCATGACAAGAACTATCCATCTAGGATAGTTTCACTGAAAAAATCACTAACCTTCATCTCATTATTCCACAGTTAAGCATGGGTTCTCTAACCATACTTCTAGGATAACTCAATCCACAAAGCGTCTTCCCGTGAAGGCTTTCAACGTAAGGGGACCACTTTGGATTTCATCCATTTGTACTTCTTATCAACTATGACAAGACAATAACGAGTTATATTTACATCAAACAAACTTGGGTCCATTACCCAAACCTTTGTGCTACCAAACTTTCTTCAAGGGTTGACATCAATGACAACCAACCTTAATAAAAAATTTCAACAACAAATTAAAGAGTCACAACAACAAATTAGTATTATAAAAAGCACTCATTAAAAAAAAAGAATCTAAAAATATCAATAAATAAATATAGTCCAAAGATGTTGAAATTTCTCGTTTGATAAATCATAATAAAAATCTACTTGTAGAAATGAAGAAATTGAAGAAAAAGTGGAAGGAACAACAAGAAAACAAGGCATGGATAAGGGCACTAGCACTGACTTGATTGATATGGAAAAAACTAATGTTGTTATCAATGAATTATTATCAGTGGAAGTGTTTCTAGAAGTTGATCTCAACAAACAATTCTATGGTAAAACAACATCCATAAATTTAGTTGAAGTTGACATACCAATGATCAACACTAATAAATTCATAGGTTATTTGAAGGATGTTGTCACACCAATAAATAAAAAAAAATCATATATCATCATGATGACTCAAGTAAATCACAAAAATATTAAACTAGACATTAAGAAGGATAAAATTCCTAGGCATCCAAAGATATATGTGCCCCGAAGTCAACATGTTGGTTGTGGTCGAGCCCGATTATCTTCCTGATTTATATGCAGGTATGCATATCCCCCTTATGTCGGGGGTTTGGGGGCTATTCCCCTAATGAATGGAGTTTGGGGGGGACCTACCCCCCTGACCGGAGATCATGGGGGGAAGCAAGCCCCCATCCTAGGGTTTCTATGGCAGAGCCCTCGAGGAAATTTTTTGGGGAAAATTTCCTTGTAAATATTTTAATTTTGTAATCAATCTGGACCATTCATTACAAGGTCTTAGATCTGACGGTAGAATTTATGTTAGGGTTTTCTCCCAAAAATATAACTTGTTTTTGTATGAGGGCATTGCATTACAGTTGTGTATGAGAGGGAATATTGTGTTGTGAGATAGGAGATTGTGAGAGAAATAAGAGGAATTTACAATGGATGTGTTGTAGTTTCTATCCCCTCATTTGTTGGATAATAATAAAGGAAAGACCTAGAAATTTATTTGGTGGACATATCCCACATTGGGTGAACCACATATATATGTGTCTCTATTGTATTGTGTATCTTTTGTGTTTTATTTTTTCATTTGTTTTATTGTATTGCTCTATGATCCCAGTTTTCTAAGAACTGGTATCAAATCCAAAGGTAACTCGCAGTAAAAGAGGGTTCCTGATTCGAGTGGGAGAAATGGCGGAAGATGGAAATTTTAAGGTCGAGAAATTTAATGGCCAAAACTACCAGCTATGGAATATTCAAATGGAATATTATTTATATCAGAATGATATATTCCTACCATTGAGAGGAATAGAAAAGAATTCGATGACCATGAAGGACAAAGAATGGGAGGTTATTGACAAAGAGGCACTAGGAACAATAAATATGTGTCTTGCAGTGTCAATGGACTTCAATATTTTGAAAGAAAAAAAATGGAGGATCTGATGAAGGAACTAGCTAGACTATATGAAAAACCCTTGGCCTCCAACAAGGTATTTCTAACGAAGCGATTATTTAATATGAATATGTCAGAAGGTGGGTCTATGGAAGATCATTTAAATGAATTTAATATGATTATCAATCAACTAAGTTCTGTAAAAGTGACACTTGATGATGTCTCTTCTAATATTGTGCTCATTGTCAGAAAGTTGGAACGACTTGGTCATGGTTGTAAGTAACATTGTCTCTAGTTCGAACACACTAAAATTTGATGATGTTATTGGTGTTATCCTTAGCGAGGAAATGAGACAAAAAATCACAGGCGACACATCAAGTAACACATTGACCATGGAGAATAGGGGAAGACAAAAGGAAATAGGAAAGTGTCCAAGGAACCATGGGAATTCTAGGAAGGGAATATTCAAATACAAACTAGGAAAGATAGAGAGTTGGAATTGTGGGAAGAAAGGACATCTGAATAAATACTACAGAGCTCCAAATAAACAAAGAGATGGACAACAAAAGAAAAAGCAAGAAGAAAATATAACAGGTGATGTGTTACAAGATGCTTCGATCATTTATTTAGATAATATTATTGATTCTTGGGTAGTAGATTCAGGGGCTTCATTTCATGCCACACCTAATAGGAAACATTTTTAATATTATGCTCAAGGTGATTTTGGACAAGTTCATTTGGGTGATGATGAACCATGTAAAATTGTTGGAATGAGTAAGGTACAAATAAAGAAAAAGAATGGAAACCAATGGTTTCTAAAAGAGGTAATACATGTTCCAAATGTGAGGAAAAATCTATTTTCAATAGGTTAGTTGGCAAGTTGAGGTTGTATATCTAAATTTACATATAAGGAATGGAAGGCCACTAAATGATCAACGGTGATAGAAAAAGGAGAGAAGGTAGGTGCATTGTATTTGTGTACTGGTAATGATGACTCTTCTATATCCTTAGCTTCTACATGAGTGGATACATCATTTTGGTATCATAGTCTTGGACACATGAGTGAGAATAGGATGTAGATACTTAAAAAAAGGAATTTGGTGTCATATCTTAAACAAATTGATTTGTATTTATGTGAGCATTGTGTTTATGGAAAATAGAAGAGATTCATATTTCTCAAAGTCGAAAAAGAAAAGAAGAGTGAAAAATTTGAGCTTGTGCATACAAATGTATGGGGACCATATCATGTATCATATCTTAGTGGAGTTCATTATTATGTTACTTTTGTTGATGATGCAACTAGCAAAACTTGGGTTTATTATATTCGGCAAAAATCTAATGTTTTTTATACTTTTAAGAAATGGAAATCTTTGGTTGAGAATGAGACAAGAAAAAGGTTGAAGTGTCTTGGGTCATATAATGGAGGTGAATACTACAACAACGAGTTTTATAATTACTATTTGTATCATTGGATTCATAGAGAGAAAACAATTCTAGGAACACCACAAGAAAATGGTGTGTCAGAAAGGACAAACATGACAATTATGGAATGTGCAAGGAGTATGAGATTGCATGATGGGTTTCCCTCACATTTCTAAGAAGATGTTGTATATATTTTTGTTTACTTAATAAATAGAATACTTTCAATATATTTGGATGGTGGAATTCCAGAGGAGGAATGGACAAGTAAAAATTTAAACTATTCAATTATGAAGACTTTCGGTTGTGAAGAATTTTTCCATATTGATAAAGAAAATAGAACAAAGCTTGAAGAAAAATCCAAGAAGTGTACCTTTATTGGATACGGTGTTAATAATTTTAGTTTTTTCTTATGGGATTATGAAAATAATAAAATCATAAGGAATAGAGATGTCATATTCAATGAGAAGTTCATGTACAAAGATCAGTTGCAGGAAAAGAAACAGGAAAAAGTAAAACCAGAATACACATTTCTTGATGAGATCACTGAAAAAGAAACTCAAAGGTGCCAAAAAATCAAAATGTATAACAACGGGAGAAGTAGGTACCTTGAACTCTTGCAAGTTTTGTTATAAGATCTATTAGTTTAAGTAGACCCCCTGAACGATACTCTCCTTCATTGTATTATTTATTGTTGACTGGTTTTGGTGAACCATAAAGTTATGAAGAAGCAATGCGGGTAGACACTAAAAATAAGTGGGAGAAAGGAATGAAAGAGGAAATGGATTCCTTGGTAAATAACCAGAATTGGGACTTGGTTCAATTGCCTACAGAAAAAATATCATTTCAAAATAAATGGGTTTATAGGTTGAAGGAAGAAGATGGAGGAAAAAATCGGTACAAGGCCAGACTTGTTGTAAAGGGGTTTGCATAGAAGAAAGGTATATATTTTGATGAAATATTTTCTCCCATTGTTAAAATGACTTCGATTAGGACCATTTTAATTCTTGTGGTAGTATAAGATTTTCATCTTGAATAGTTATATGTAAGAACATATTTTCTCCATGGGCATTTAGAGGAAGAGATTTTTATGCAGCAACCACATGGGTATGAGGTCAAAGGAAAGGAGAATTTAGTATGCATGTTGAAGAATATCTTGTATGGCCTAAAACAAACTCCAAGGAAGTGGTATTTTAAGTTTGTCAGGTTTATGACAGAATTTTTTTATAGTAGATGTCATTCTAATCATTGTGTTTATTTTAAGAGGCTAGAAAATGGAAGCTATATTATCTTTCTATTGTATGTAGATGACATGCTTGTTACAAGGTCTAACATGTAGGATATAAATGTGTGATGAAGTATTTGTGTGTTGAAAATAAAATTCTTGGTATAGGAATAACAAGAGACCGGAAAAATCGTAAATTGACATTGTCTCAGGGTGAGTACATAGAGAAGGTGTTGGAGAGGTTTAGAATGCAGAATTTAAAACCAGTTTGTACACCTTTGGTTAGTCATTTCAAAATAACCAATGAAATGTGTCCCAAGACACAAAAGAAGATAGAATACATGTCCAGGGTCTCTTATTCATCGGTAGTTGGATGCTTTATATATGATATGGTGTGCACAATACCATATATTTCGCATGCAGTGGGAGTTGTGAGAAGTTATATGAACAATCCAGGTAAAGAAGATTGGGAGGAAGTAAACTGGATTTGCAAGTATTTGAGAGGTACTACTACTCAAGCATTATGTTTTGGAGGTTCAAACATTGTTCTATAGGTATATGTTGATTCAGATATGGCAGGTGATAACTATAGTAGGAGGAGCACCATAGGGTATGTTTTATTGTAGGTGGAACAATAATAAGTTGGATTTTGAAAATGTAAAAGGTTATTGCACTTTCAAAAATGGAAGCAGAGTATCTACAGAGTCTAGAAAAGATATTATTTGGTTATAAAGGTTTATGGAAGAATTGGGAAAGAAGTAGGATAATAGAAGGTTGTACTACGATATCAAGAGTGCTATTCATCTTGAAAAGAACTCAGCCTTCCATTCTAATACTAAGCATATACATCTTAGGTACCATTTAAAAGGGTATGTTTTGGAAGATGATCAATTGAAGTTGGAGAAGATACATACTAGCCAGAATCCTGTAGACATGTTAACAAAGGTAGTAACTAGGTAAAAACTGAGTTCCTACTCAGTTTAAGTTAGTATTAAAGCATGAAGGTGAAGATGAGAAATTTTCTAGGTCCAAGGTGGATCATATTGCAGTAGGTACATCAACAGTGGAGTTTTTGTGATCAGTCTCCAAGTGGGATATTGTTGGTTGTGGAGCCTGATTATCTTCCTAATTTATATGCAGGTATGTATAGCCCCCTTCTACCAAGGGTTTGGGGGATAGCCCCAAAATGAAGGGGGTCTGGGGGGACCTAGTCTCCCCTAGCTAGGGGTAATGGCGACATGTGGGCCCCCATCTAAGGGTGGAGGCCTTGAGGAAATATTTTAGGGAAAATTTCCTTATAAATAATGTAATTTCATAATCAATCTGGATTGTTCATTACAAGTTCGCAAATCTAATGGTAGAAGTTGTGTTATAGTTTTCGCCCAAAAAGGAAACCCATTTTTGTATGAGGGAATTGTATTATGGTTGTGTATGAGATGGAATATTGTATTCTAAGAGAGGATATTGTGAGAGAAATAAGAGGAAGTTATAGTGGTGGTGTTGTAGGTTGTATCCCTTCATTTGTTGGATAATAATAAGGGAAGTACCTGGAAATTTATGTGGTGGATGTATCCCACATTGGGTGAACCATGTATATTTGTGTCTCTATTGAATTGTGTATATTATGTGTTTTATTTCTGCATTTGTTTTATTTTATTTCTCTATGCTCTTGTTTTTATAACACAACAAAGAAGAACATATCCATAATCTTATCATCGAAGAGTTCCATAAAAAATCCACCTTGGATGGATTGATTTTTTTTCGATGCCGATATTGCTCGAGACTTTGATTGTCTTATCGCCTCGTGTATTCAAATTTTCTATATCATTTACAAAAGAATGTCATTCTATTATAATATTTTCTCATTCCCTATGCTTTGAGAAAAAAACATTTTTAAGGGGGGAAGACTTGTAATATTCCTAAATTATATTGCATTTATTATCATGTAATAATATGTTACAGGTTTGTTATTATGTAAATAGTAATTATAATGTAAATGATAAGTCTATGATAAGTCATGAACTTTGCCAAGGACATGACTTATCATTCCCTACATGTATTTATATACATGTATTGTATCTCATATGATGTCAAGTAAATATGTAAAATGGATAGTAAATAAAATATTATTTATTATGGATATATGGAATTATGTTTTTTATTCATCATGTTCTAATGAAGTGGACCACCAGATCCACTTTAGCATACCTCCAACATTAATATGATTCCTTCAAAAAAACCACAAAATTATACAAAATGGCTCCCTAATTTCAACGCAGACTTCCAAAGGAATTTATGCACTAAAATGTGTAGGCTAACACATTCAAATTCACACTAATAGTGCACATTGCATGACTATCATAGAAGAAACCCGCGCTAATGAAAAAACAACACATTTATGATTATATTAGAGCCTCGCCCACTTCCAAATAAGGTGTACCATAAGAGATCAGCTAATCCAAGTCTAAATATAGCCTTGGGTTCATTTAAAGAGTTGGGAGGTACCTACATGAAGGCCCCTATTCACATTGCAAACTAGTTTTGTAA
>SNQJ01S0067420.1:70481-84419 GCA_010110895.2 Picea sitchensis | reverse complement strand
TGGTTTATCATGGGGGGGGGGATGTCTGAGTTAACGAGGAGTTGACATGATAGTGCGAGGCCCACTTCAGAAAACCATCTACTCGGACCCCCACCCCTCCCCATTAAAGAAATAAGGTCGGGGGGGGGTTCGATATGGATTGTGCACTGTATATCTGAGCGCGCCTATATCGACTGCCCAGATCTGCACGCTCCTTAGCACGATATTCCCAAACCATTGGGCCACCCATAGACTTAGGTTAAAATGTATTTGGTGGGTTTTTAAGCCCCTTTTCTCGCATTTTTTCACCCAAGGCTCAACTCCTTAGGGAAACACTCCCTTACAAATATATGTTCTAAAAACCCCTACCTCAGCTTTTGGTATCACCCGACATTGCAAACTACTTCCTCTCTCATCCATTTGCATCTATATCTTTTCTCCCACAGAATTCATAGCCATTTGCCACCTAAATTTCACCTATTCTAGAGGGCAAGCCATTTTTCTTCTGAATCTTGAATACTTGTTCATTCACTTGCCCCTTGTGCGCACACTGCGCAACATAAATTCACTGTTAAAAATACTCTACAAATCCCTTCATTAGCCTCTTATATTCACTATATCATCATTGATTCATCTTAAGATCTGTTGGAAATAAGGGGAAATGCAGTCCCTACAATTCCAAAAATTTGATGACCATGGTGTGGTGACATAAAACTGAGCAGTGTATCACTGCCTTCCTTAACTCAAAGTTTCTTTCTCTCAGTTTTAAAGAAAAAAACATCAAAATAGTCTATTGTTAATTCAAGGTGAGTTAGAGGAAATCCAAACAGAGAGAAACCATTAGCCACTATCATTTCTCATTGATATCTTCTTCTATTTGTTTCCTTTACCCCTCACTACACCACAACCTTTGATCCCTTGTTTATATCCATGGAGACAGCTCAAAGGAAGAAATATCACAAGGGAGGGAGTGTGGTAAGGACTGAATCTTCTGACATGCACCTGTTTGATGCTAAGACAATGGTCAAGGAGGTTTTTCAAAGGGTTGTCTGCCTCTCTTTTTTCCAAAACATGCAGAGGGGACACCCTAAAGTAGTAAGACATTTTTCATTACATTTTGATGGCATTAAGACTAAGGTGGGAAACCTTGAGTTTGAGGTATCTAAAGCCTCTATTGAAGCAACCACTGAGATTCCTAATACTGGTGAGAGGTGGTTTAAATCCATGATCCTAAATGGTTCCTTCTCCAAGGAATTCCTCAAACCAGACTATCAGACAAACAATTTGTCCGAGGGAGTTCCTAGAAGCCACCTAATTGAAGTTTTTGATAAATTGTTGAAGATCATCCATAGATACTTTACATGTGAGGGAAGGTTTAACATGTTATACTAGTACCATATAAGGCTCTTGCTACATTTTACTGGTAAAGATGCAATGAATATCCTTTTCTACCTTTTGAGGATCATGGGGAAGATGTCTTATAGAGTCCAAGCCAAGTCCAAGGCTGTGGACACTAGTGTCTTTCACTTTGGGTCGATCAAAATGTTGGTGATGGAAGAGTTGAAGAAGAGGAACATTTCTTGGGAACAATTCATTGTCTCTGCCCAAATGCAACTTGATATATCCTCTACCCCTCAGTCTAAAATGCAGATCCATTTTCCATCTAGTAGTGTTTCCCCATCAGGAACAAGCACGAAAAGAAAAGTTAAACCCACTACTTAAAGCAAAGAAGTCATCAAGGAAATTGAAGAAGAAGAGAGGGAGGTTCATCACTCTCCACAAAGATATTTTTAACCTCCTCCTGCACCTGAATTAGAATAAGTCCCTTCATCCACCAAAGCCACAACCTAGAGGGGAAGGAAGTTGCATTTCTATTCACCTGCTCCAACAACTAAGATCAAAATCAAGAATCCTTTTACCAGATCATTAGCCCTCAAGGAGGTTGTTGAAGAAGAATTCCTACACAAGGTTTCAGTTCCAAGGAAAGAGAAAGTTAAGGGTACACGTATTGGGAATCCTGTTGGGGTGATAGACAGAGCCCCTGTGTAGCAGAAATGTAAAGGTAAATCCATTGAGAAACCTGTTGAGGTTATCAACATCAACACTCCACCTAGTAATCACACTTTCAAAAGATTGATCAGAAAACTCAAGGAGTCTAGGAAGGAGGTTGCTCATGTGAAAGAAGAAAGTTTGAATGATAGAATTAAGATGACGAAGCTCATGGATATGTACAGTAACACCCTTGATCTGGAAAATTTTTCAGCAAGAAGAGCCTTGCCTCTCCATAAGAAACTTAATAACCTCTATAGGCAAAATAAAAGATTTCAGGCTCAAAATAAAAATATCAAGGAATAGTTGCAACATTTCAAGGATGAATTGGCCCAAAGGAACTTAAATGTTTCGATACAAGATGCAATTGAAAGATATCAACAAATAGTCAAGAAGAGTACACCTGCAGTCAAGAAGAGTATCCCTGCAAAGGAAAAACATGTTGCCATGATAGAGGGAAGCTCTCCTGCAACAAGGATGAGTGCTAGGTTGGTGAAGTAGTTGGGGGATATAAGATCCATTTTTGTGGGTGGTCTCTTTTTGCAAGAGTAAAGTGATCAAGGAAGTATAATTTTTCCACCTATATAGGCATCTACAGGCTCCTAGTCCATCAACTAAGTTTTTTGTGCTTTTGAAGGATTGGTATCATCACATAGAAAAAACACAGACATTATGTAGCGCCATGGCGCTGCACAATCATCTATATAATATGCTCTAAAATTTCTCTACCTAATTTTATACGAAATCTCCTAGCTAAAATTCAACAGTGGCGCTATTGATTCTATAGAGCTGATTTGATGAGTGGCACTACCGAATCCGCAGGACCATTTGAGGTGTCATGCTACCGAATACGCATATGCTATTTTGGGAGGGGCACTACAAAATTGCACACAGTCATTACACAAGATTGGCGATATGAAAACTACAGACCTGTTTTGGAGGAGGCACTACGAAATTTGCAGAGTTGTTTTTCAAAGGGTGCTACAGAATTGGCTACCCAATGCGCTATTGAATGGAGCTACGAACTGGCCCTTGTAGTCAAGGGATTCAAATTCATGACTCCTTTGGATGATTGATGATGTGGATAGAAGCGAGGATCACATGTGGTAGCATGAAGGAAACATACAACCCCTGGAGGACACTTGGAAATGAAAAGGAATGTGCATAAAGGGAGACATGTCATTTAATTCTTGTTGGAGTGGTTGGCAACGTGGTTCCTAATTTGTAGCAGTTTGTTAAGATATGTTAGCACAGGTGTTAGAATGGTAAATATTTTAGAGAATCCTAGAGGAGGGAGGCCAGCTCACACCTCTAGTTGTTTCCTTTCCTTTTGGGTTATAAATACATATTATAAATGATTAGTGAGGTTCAAATGATTGAGTTGGGCTCTCTGATTGTAATATTTTTGACTAAGTAGACTGTTCTCTGGTTATGTATTGGACTTGATAATTTTTTATTAATAGAAGTCAGTTTCTTTTTGTATCATCTTGTTTCCTCTTATGCTGAAGTAGTCATGATTGGATGATCCATATGAGATTGTTATGGTTGTGCTATGATGAATGTTTGATTATAATATTGTTATGATGTTCTTCAATTTTCTTTAACTTTGAATTCAAGAAGTTCTTGTGTTTGAGTTTTTCCTCCTTGGGCTGTTTGAAGACTTGATGTCAATAGAAAACCTTTAAACCTCCCCCACTAAAATATTCCTCCTATTCAATTTTACTCCCATTCACTGACTGAATCTAATCGAGACCTCATTTTCTTATGCATGCTAGCCCAGATTTATGAGTTATAAAATTATTATTCTGAGTCTTGTCCATTTGACCTTTAATCACTCATTTACATTTACACATACTTTGATGGGTATTGGTATTATCCTCTTTGCAATATGAGGGTGATTCTTAGTGATAACATTCTTGGCTCTGTTGTCGGGGAACGAATTGAAGACATTTCCCTAGGATTGAATGACAAAGAATATTGATTCTGAAGGTATGCTTGCACATGGTGACTCCATTGTTTCAGTTTTGGCTCCCAAAGGAAGACACACGAGGTCTACACCACATCTACCTCTAGCAACACTTGAAGCTAACCCAAATAATATTCTCAAAAAAGGAAAGGCTTCTCAAGAAGTCTTTTGAGATCCTATACGAAGTACTTTTGGTCATTCGTATGATTCTACTTTTAAAACTCCATTAGCCATATCTAACCCTCCTATTTTACCTTCTATTGAAGTTTCTAGAAGTTTAGATTTTGAAAATTTTCCTGTTGAATATTCATCTTTTAGCCCTTAATTCAAATAAGAAAGTTTTGAAACCCTTGTTTCCCCTGACATTGTACAGTGGTTCATAATTGAGAGTCTTGAAGATTTCCCTACTTTGGGTTTTCCTACTCCTCCTCCTATCAAAGTTAGTGAGACTAAAAAAAAAGGAAACCTCTTCTCCGTTGGACCCTATTTAATTTTCCCCAAAGGCTCAAAATCTTCCTCTGAAATCTGAGACCTCTCCATCCTCATCCAAGTTTCCACTTTCCCCTCAAACCCAAACTGTAGTTTCAGTTGTCAAATATCCATCTCCCCCTTGTTCTCCTATAGGTCATAAGCCAATGACAGGTGGTAATGTTCTTAGAAATAGGATGGATTCCATAGTGGATGTTACGTATGCCCCTCTTATCTTACCTCATCCTATGAATTCCCTCCCTGCTAGAGACTGCCTTAAGTAGATGCCCAAGTTCACAGAGGAGGAAGACATAACTACTGAATAACACCTTGATGCCTTTTATAGTTATGCAAACAATCATAACATTGGGAATGAATATGTATGGATGAGAGTCTTTGTACAAACCCTTGATGGTGAGGGTAGGAAATGGTTTAGGGGTTTGAATCCTAGATCTATTACTGGGATTGAAGCTCTAGATGATGTTTTCTTGAGACAATGGGGGGATACCAAATATTTTATTTATCATATCACAGAATTTGGATCCCTTAAGAGGAAAGAGGGAGAATCTGTTTATGACTTCTCCAAGAGATTTAGTAAAATGTATAACAATATTCTTGCTGAAATAAAGCCTAGAAAAACCTTTGCCAATATCACCTATTCCAATGATTTTGACCCTGAGGTTTTCCTTCTACTGAGAGAAAGAATATCTACCTCCTTAGCTCATATGTAAGATGAAGCCTTAGAAGTAGAATGTAACATAGTGGCAGCCAACAAACTTAGGGGAAAATAAGATAGGGACAAGAGAAAATGTAGAGCTTGAACCTCAACCTCTGATTCCTCTGTTGTCCATCCTCAAGTTGATGAACTTACAAAATTGGTAAAATCACTTTCGGCTAAAATGGAGAAGTTAAAACTTGAAGGAAAACAAACCTATAGGAACACACAAAATGATGATAATAGAGGTAATTTCAGAAGACCAAATAATGCCCCTCAGATCCTCTAAAGAGATCCAAGAAATAGAGATAGGTATGATAAAAAATTCCAAGCCCCTCTACAAAAAAACCTTGTTGTCGATGAAGAAGGAGAGGATGAAGAAACTTATCTTGAAATACATTTCCTTGGTGACACCTCTTCATCTCTTCATTTTATCCAATCTACATATGAAGAGTCTCTCATGGATAGTCAATTAAATGAATTGAGAAAAGGATAAAAAACAAATGACATTCCTAATAGATACTACCTGAGGTCCAAAAAGAAAGAGGGAAATACTGACACTTCTGATCAACCCACTAAGACAAAACATTCTGCTAAGCCTGTGGCAGCTGGTAGCAAAGACAAATATGCACAAATACCTCAAGCAATGGTTAAGAATCCTACCCCAGAAGTTAAGGAGATTATGAAATCTCCATCTTCCTTTAGCTTTGAAAGTGAGATTCAAAAAATCAAAATCCCTGTACATTTTTCGGAGATGATAAAAAATGAGGAATTCAAAAGATATATTTCCAAAATGATGCAACCCAAACCTTCCTCCTATTCCACTGATTCAGGAAACCTTCAATATGAAAAACCAACAATCATCCTAGGAACTTTGGTAGAGGATAGAGATGATAATTCCCCTCCTTTCTACACATCATTAAACATTCATGATAAAGTGTTGCACAACTTCTTGATGGATTGAAGGGCATCTCACAATATCATGCTTAAAACAATCATGGATGAGGTTGGGTTGGAAATTACAAAAACATACCATGAATTGTACTCTTTTGACTCTAGGAAAGTGAAGTGTCTTGGGGTTATCAAATATCTGGTTGTGACCTTGTTTTAGTTACCCATTAAAAATGTGGTCATGGATATTGTTGTGGCTGATGTCTCCCCTAAGTTTGGGATGCTCTTGTTAAGATATTGGATCAAAATACTAGGGGGAACCTTGCAGATGGACCTTTCATATGACACCATTCTTGTGTTTGGGGGAGAACATAGAAGGCTCTACAGGGAGGCTCAATTATCCTACATCATCAATGATGAAGCAAACCCCACCAACCATCCTATTTTTTCACTTGATACTGATTTAGGATCCAGTATATTTCAGCTCACTAATGCTCCTCAACCTCCTCTTGAAATAAAAAAACAGTCCATTACCTTTTGGGAAGATTCTCCTCCAAATACCTTTGTTTGGAAGATGTTTTTTGATGGAGCCTCTTCTAAGGAAGGTGTTGGTGCTGGAGTAGTCTTTTTTCCCCCTACTGAAGAGGTCATATCTTTGTCCTACGAGCTATACTTTGAAACTCCAAACAATGTGGTAGAATATGAAGATCTTTTTTGGGGTTTGAAGGCTGCCAAAGACATGGGGATTGAAGAGCTAGAAGTGTTTGGAGATGCTGAATTAATTGTCCATCAAATAAAAAATATGTATCAAGATAAACACCCCAAGCTAAGGACTAACATAAATGAATTTTGAGAAATTGTTGACAATTTCTTCTTAGCTTTTAATATTTCATTTGTTCCAAGAGAGGAGAACACCATGGGAGATTCTTTGTCTATTTCAACTAGTAATTTCAGAGTCCCTTTGCCACCTAAACTCAAATATGATGTAGAAGTGAAGTATAGACCCTCTATACGTGATAATGTCAAACATTGGAAGGTTTTTGAGTATGATCTTGAGATTATATTTCTTGAGACCGTGGATGAGTTTTCTACCTTACATATTGATCAAGATCATGATAATGAAAATAGCCCTCATTCTGATGTTTTTCTAAATAAAATTGCTAACCATCATGTTGTTCAGTTTCCTAGTAACCATATTCCAAAAGGAATAGTTCCTTTGGAGAAATTGTTCAACCAAAATGATGTTGTTGTAAAGGTTAAAGGTTCAACTGAAAATGATGATATTATTGAATGCAATGTGGGTACAAAGGAGGATCCAAAATATGTCAAGTTGTCTAGTAGCTTGTCAAAGGAACAAAGGGTTGAATATGTTGAGCTGTTAAAAGAGCTTGTTGATGTGTTTTCCTGGAAATATGAAGATCTAAGAACATATGACACAAACATCATTTAACATAATATCCCTTTGAAAGAGGAGACCAATCCATTTAGGAAGAAACTTAGACATATAAATCATATGTTGCTTCCTATTATGGAAAAAGAGGTAAATAAGATTTTGGATTCCAAGATTATCATTTCTTTGAGATACTCTAAATGGGTGGCTAACTTGGTCCCATTGAGAAAGAAGAATGGGGAAATCAAACTTTGTGTCGATTTCAGAAATTTGAATAGAAGCTCCAAGAAAGATAATTACCCCTTACCAAAGATGGAGCACATATTGCAGATGGTGACAGGTTCATCTAAGATGTCTATGATTGATGGATTTTATGGCTACAATCAGATCTCTGTCTTTCCTAAAGATAGAGAGAATACAACCTTCACTACTCCTTGGGGCACATTCATGTATGCTAAAATGTCCTTCAGATTGATGAATGCAGGAGCGACCTTTTAATGAGCCATGGACATTGCCTTTATTGGGGATAAATAAAATTTTGTATTCATCTATTTAGATGACATTACAATGTTCTCACAATCTGATAAACAACATTATCATCATTTGAAAAAGGTTTTCTTGAAGTGCAGAAATTTTGGTCTCTCTCTCAATCCCCAAAAGTCATTGTTTTCTATGGAGGGGAAATTATTGGGGCACATTGTATCAGTTGAAGGGGTAAGAATTTATTCAAGTAGAGTAGAAGCCATCCAGACCTTTTCTCTCCCTAGATCCAAGAAAGAAGTTCAATCTTTCTTCGGGAAAATCAATTTTTTAAGAAGGTTCATTTCAAATTTTGCTTAATTGGTAAAGTACATTACAACCATGTTGAGTAAAGGAAATGAAGTCAAATGGACTACTGAGTCTCAAAATTATTTTTCTCAAATAAAAAACTCTTTGAATGAAGCACCTATGGTCATCATCCCTGAATACTCCAAGGATTTTCTGATATTTTCTTTTTCTTCATTTGACACAGTAGTTGTCGTTTTATTGCAGAAAAATGCAGAAGGGTTAGAGCAACCTATTGCCTTTTTCAATAGTGCATTGAGGGATGCAGAAATAAAATATGACATCATGGAAAATCAGAATTATTCTTTGGTAAAATCCCTCAATGATTTCAGAGTATATGTGTTGCATTCAAAATTTGTTGCATATGTCCCTTCAGCCTCAGTGAAATAGATACTTAGCCAACCTGACATAGATGGGAGGAGGAGAAAATGGATTGCCAAAATTATGGAATTTGACCTTGAAATAAATCCCACTAAATTGGTTAAAGGCCAAGGTTTAGCTAGGTTGCTGGTTGAATCAAATTGCAAATATTTGGGGGTTAATTTCATAAACATTAGCTCAGAAAATCAGCAAGCTAAGTTGTCTGATAAAGGTTCTCAGGTCAACCCCCAATTGGCAGAATGCACTTGGTATAAGGACATCATATATTTTCTGCAGAAGTTGCAGCCTTTTGATGGTTTGGAAAGGAACAAGATAAGATATTGGAAGCTTAAAGCGATCATATACCTTCTTATTGACCAAGTTTTGTATTGCAAACATCCTCTAGGAGTGTTTTTGAGATGTCTTGATCCACATGAGACCCAAAAGGTTATGTCTGATTTTCATGACAGCTTATGTGGGGGCCATCCCTTCTGGAGAACCACAGCCTATAAAATCCTCCGAGATGGGTATTTTTGGCCTAGTCTTTTTATTGACATTTGTGAAAATATTAGAGCTTGTGTCAAGTGCCAAAAGTTTTCTGGAAAGAAACAGCTCAAGTATTTTCCATTGAAGCCTGTGGTAGCTTAAGGACCTTTTCAGTAGTGGGGCTTATAATTCACTGGGGAGATCCATCTCACTTCAAGTGGTCAACATAGGGTGATTTTGACTGCCACTGATTACTTCACCAAGTGGATAGAAGCCATCCCTACAAAGAATGCCTCCCATAAGGTAATCATTAGTTTTCTTGAGGATATCATGTCAAGATTTGGTTGTCCCAGAAAAGTTTTTACCGATAATGTTGCATCTTTCAAGGCTGAACCATTGATCAAGTTTTGTGAACAATATGGGATTAAATTGGTTCATTCTAGTCCTTACTACCCCCAATGGAATGGATTGGCAAAATACTCTAACAAGAGCCTTATAAAGATCATCAATATAATGTTAGAAGACAAAAAGAAAGCATGGGACTCAAAATTGAAATTTTCTTTGTGGGTTGATAAAGTTACAACAAAGAGATCACTTAGTGTCTCTCCTTTTCAACTTGTGTATGGATTTGAGGTTATGTTTCCTACTCATCTTGCATTTCCCATGGAAAAATTCTTCCAGGACTACCAAGGAGAACATGATGATATGGTCAAAAAGATACAACAACTAGTAGAGGTGCAATAGACTAGGGAGCAACTATTGGACAAAGCACATAACCATCAACAAAAGATCAAGCAAGCCTTTGACAAGAAGGTAGGCAAAGAGTATTTCTATATGGGAGATATAGTGCTCAAGTGGGATGTGCCCAAGCAATACAAAGGCAAGCATGGTAAATTTGAAGTCTTGTGGATTGGTCCCTTAAAACTTTCTGATGTATTTTCAAATAACACTTAGAAGTTGCAGAATTTGGAGGATTATGAGGTTTTTGTTGGCCCTGTCTATGGGCACTTTCTGAAAAATTATTTTTCTTAAGCTATGAGTGTCTTTCCATTTCATTGTAAATATCATTTTGTTTTATTTCTGATTGAATAAGTGACCTCATAGCCCTAGGAAAAGGCACTTAAACTGCTTGTTCTTG
The DNA here is from genome assembly GCA_010110895.2 of Picea sitchensis. Taxonomy (NCBI): domain Eukaryota; kingdom Viridiplantae; phylum Streptophyta; class Pinopsida; order Pinales; family Pinaceae; genus Picea; species Picea sitchensis. The sequence continues at coordinate 74,152 of SNQJ01S0067420.1, read as the reverse complement.
GCAGCTCAAAGGGAACGTGACATCCCCTGTGGATCCAATGTTATCACATGAAATTGACTTGGGTATTTTATCCCTTAGGTTTAATTTTTTATCCTTTATACTTTAGGTTTTCTTTATTTTTCTTTTTGTGATTTTCTTAGGTTAGTTTGAACAAATAAAGACTTGTGGTTTTGGCTCATTTTTGGCCCACACATAGATTTTAAGCCTAGGATCATTCTATGGTTTATGGTTTTGACTCACCTCTTGACTTGAAATCAAGCATAACCCACCCCATGATCCAAATGAATTGACACATCACTCCATCCACTCGTACTATTTATCCTTTCCATGATGTCCCTATGTCCATTAAAGGGGTTCAAATCAAATTTTAAAAAAGGAACTGCCAACTCACTAGGAGTTTCCATAGCATGCCTTTGTCCTATGATCCTTGTCATTTTTCATCATAATCAACCGAGGTCACGATTTACCTTGTTTTCAGTGTTCTTTTCATTAAAAGAGAATATTAATATCTGGTCATTTATGAAGCTTGCTAATGGTTTAAGCATTTTAATTTTCTCTCAAGCTCGGCGCTGCTGAAATCACTAGTTCAGACCAACTTTAGACTACACTATGGGATCAACTGTCAAAGCTAAATTGGAAGATGAGGTGGAGATAGAAGTTTCCTAACTTGTTGCATATCCTCCATTATCATTCACAATCTCTAGGTATTACGTGAGTCCTCTCAATTTCATGGAAAAGTCTTGAGACACCCCTACCTTAGCTTTTGGTAGCGCCCAATGCTACAGACTACTTCCTCTCTCATCCATTTGCATTTGTAGATTTTCTCCCACATACTTCATAACCATTTTCCACCTAAATTTCACCTATTCTATAGGTCAGGACATTTTTCTTCTGAAGCTTGAATACTTGTTCATTCACTTGGCCCTTGTGTGCACACTGTGCTACAGAAAGTCACTACTAAAACTATGCTACAAATACCATGTCTTAGTGATGTGTTTTACTTGGATTGGTCAGTGCTATATTTTGTATTCAAAGATCATTTCATTAGCCTCTTCTATTCATTATATCATCATTCATTCATCTTAAGATCTACTGGCAATAAGGGGAATTGCAGTCCCTACCATTCCAAAACTTTGATGACCATGGTGTGGTGACATAAAACTGAGCAGTGTATCCCCGCCTTAAATCAAAGTTTCTTTCTCTCAATTTTAAAGAAAAATCCATCAAAACAGTTTATTGTTATTTCAAGGTGAGTTAGCGGAAATCCTGAGAGAGAGAAACCATTAGCCACTATCATTTCTCATTGATCTCTACCTCTGTTTGTTTCCTTTACCCCTCACTGCACCACAACCTTTGATCCCCTGTTTATATCCAAAGAGACACCTCAAAGGAAGAAATATCACAAGGGAGGGAGTCTGGTCAGGACTAAACCTTCTGACATGCACTTGTTTGATGCTAAGCCAATGGTCAGGGAGTTTTTTCAAAGGGTTGGTTGCCTCTCTTTTTTCCAAAACATGCAGAGGGGACACCCTGAAGTAGAAAGGAAGTTTGGATTACAATTTGATGGCATTAAGACTAAGGTGGGAAGCCTAGAGTTTGAGGTATCTGAAGCCTCTATTGCAACAACCACTGGGATTCCTAATACTAGTGAGAGGTGGTTTAAATCCATGATCCTAAATGATTCCTTCTCCAAGGAATTCATCAAACCAGACTATTAGACATACAATGTTTCCAAGGGAGTGCCTAGAAGCCACCTAGTTGAAGGTTTTGATAAAATGTTGAATATCATCCATAGATACTTTACATATGAGGGAATGTTAAACATGTTATACCAGTACCATATAAGGCTCTTGCTACATTTTACTGTTAAATATGAAATGAATATCCCTTTATACCTTTTGAGGAGCATGGGGAAGATGTTTGTTATAGTCCGAGCCAAGTCCAAGGCTATGGACACTAATGTCGTTCACTATGGGTTGGTCAGGATGTTTGTTATGGAAGAGTTGAAGAAGAGGAAAATTCCTTGGGAACAGTTCATTGTATTTTCCCACATGCAGATGGATATAGCCTCTACCCCTCAGTATAAGATGCAAATCCATTTTCCATCTAGTAGTGTTTCCCCAATAAGAACAAGAAGGAAAAGAAAAGGAAAACCCACTACTCAAAGAAAAGAAGTCATCAAGGAAATTGAAAAAGAAGAGAGGGAGGTTCATCACTCTCCACATAGATATTTTTCACTTCCTCTTGCACCTAAATTAGAAGAAGTGCCTTCATCCACCAAAGCCACAGTCAAGAGGGGAAGGAAGTTGCATTTATCTTCACCTTCTCTAGCAGTTAAGATCAAAATCAAGAATCCTTTTACTAGATCATCAGCCTTCAATGAGGTTGTTTAAGCAGAAGTCCTACCCAAGGTTTTAGTTCCAAGGAACGATAAATATAAGGGTAAAGGCATTGAGAAACCTATTGGGGTGACAGACAGAGCTCCTGTGCAGAAGAAAGATAAAGGTAAAGCGATTGAGAAACTTGTTGAGGTTATCAACATCAACACTCCACCTAGTAATCACACTTTCAAAATATTGATCAGACAACTCAGTGAGGATCGGAAGGAGGTTTCTCATTTGAAATAAGAAAGTTTGACTAAGAGAATTAATATGAAGGAGCTCATGGATATGTACAATAACACCCTTGATCTGGAAATTTTTTTAGCAAGAAGAGCCCTGCCTCTCCATAAGAAACTTAATAACCTCTATAGGAAAAACAAAGGTTTTCAGTCTCAAAATAGAAATCTCAAGGAAGAATTGAAGCATTTCAAGGAGGAATTGGGCCATAGGAAATTAAATGTTCTGGTAAAATATGCAATTGAAAGAGTTGAACCAATAGTCAATAAGAGTACACCTACAGTCAAGAAGAGTATCCCTGCAAAAGAAAAACATGTTTCCATGATAGAGGGAAGCTCTCCTACAACAAGGAAGAGTGATAGGTTGATGAATGATAAGAACCAAATATCAATATAGCATAGAAAAACCTCAGAAAAAGTACTCAATGCCTTGAAAAAGAGAAAATTTCAGATAATAAGCCTCTTCGAGGGGGAAACCTCCTTTTACCCCACTTAAATTTTCAAGTACCAGATGATTCAAATGAAAATGTCTCCTTGGTATATATAGGAGAGTAGGAGGTATAATTACAACTAATGGCCTAAAGCCGACATAAATAAAATAACATTACTAATATAATATGCCCCAATTAAGGGGTAATGAGCCAATATTAGGGCATAACATGCCCCTCCCCTTGAGACAAGTGTTTTCCACAACGCTTGAGTAACTATGGATGCTTTTGTATAAAAGACTCATCTTCCCAAGTGGAATCTTCAGCCGGTAGTTTCCTCCATTTAATGAGATACTCTGAAATGGATCTATTTCTCAGTTGGAAAATTCTTGTGTCAGTGATGGCTTAAGGCTCCAATATGATTTTCCCTTCCTTGACAAGTTCTGGTAATAGAGTTTGAACTGGGATCTTGTTGCCTATAACCTTCTTTAAGCATGAAACATGGAAAATTGGGTGTACTTGTGAAGATGCAGGCAACTCCAATTTGTATGCCATAGTACCAGTCTTTTGCAACACCTTATAAGGGCCATAGTACTTTGGTGATAATTTATTATCCTTCTTGGCTT
>SNQJ01S0067420.1:43466-70471 GCA_010110895.2 Picea sitchensis | reverse complement strand
TCATGTTGAATGTTATCCTTTAAAGTTCCTATGAATACATCAATCAAGTGATCATCTGGAATATCGGTTACCTTTATATTCAATCTTTGGAAGTTCTCAATGTGCTCAGTAACTGAACCCTTTTGCTTGAGATTTATCAATTGACTAAAGAAGGTATTGCTCCTTGTATCCTAATAGTGTGCCATCATTTCTTCCGTGAAAATTGTCCAAGTGACGAGTGATTTGTGAGAATAAATCCATCGATACCATACAAATGGATTAGATTCTAAATATAAAGAAACAATTCCTACCTTTTGTGTATGTGGCACATTATGGATATCAAAGAATTGCTCCATCTGAAGTATCCATGTGATTGGGTCCTTGCCATCAAACTTCCTCATATCAATCTTAGGAACGTGGTTGGTCTTCAAACCAAAGTTGGAGTTTCTCAATTCTTGATTTTCCTTCCTTGTGTCCTCATCATGAATTTCATGGGATGCATTTTCACTTTTAGTTGTCTTCTCTATGATGAAATTTTTCAATAGTTCCATGATCTCCCCTCTTAAACCATCCATCATCTCTTGTAGTTCATCTTTTGTTACTATGGTCTTTTGTAAATTATTTATGTCCCTACGCATTTCTTCACCTTCATCAAGAGTCCAAGTAGGATTGTTTGGAGGCTTGTTTGGTGTAGAAGTTCCCTTTTTGGGTGGCATGTTGGCCAAGTATCACTTTTGAACCTTGATTTTGAGGTGGTTTTGCTAGACAATCTTTCTTCTGTTGTATCTCCCAAGTTTCGGCTCTTCTGGGTATGAAACTTTCTTTTATGTAGTTATCTGATATTTCTTCTCTGCAATGCCACAGGTCTGATCAAAATTGGATGTGCCAAGTGGAATTTATGGTAACTTCCCCACAACTTGTCGATTTTTGTCCTTTCTAGGAGATCTCACTTGTATAGCATAATTACATATATAATAGCAGCTTCTCTGCATGATTCATTTCAATGAATTGGATGAGTTTGCAGCTTTGCACCTTTTTTCATTTTACCCTAGTCAACTTTGGCAATCAATTTCTAGGTCATTTTCCCCTCCCAAGGCTTTTCCTAGGCACTAGGATTGGTGGTCACCCTCATTGATCATGAGCCCCTTTTCCATTGGGTGTGATTCCCCATTTCTTGGCAAAGTATTGATCTACAATAGGTTAGCCTTTCCAATAATCCAATATACATATATATACAACATCATCATGAATTAAAGAGCATAATAATAAGTAAGTACATCATATAAATACATATTGCATGCCATCATAAAAGAAATATAAGTAAGGAGTTGCTCATCATGTATCATCAAAAGAATAATCATTAAGTAATCGTATGAGCCATCCAATGTAAAGACGGTTTTTGGTGATAGTGATCCAGTCGCAGAAGCGACCCCATAAATTTGCACTTTCGCGTCTTTATATAATTGCGGTCATGGTCAGAAATTTGTTTATAAAATCGTCAGAGGATCCCAAGCATAAGGCTTGTTATTTGACAGTATAATATGATCCATGTATCAATGTCAACTAATATCCGGGATGGAATTTCAATATCTATCCCAATGTGATAGATATTGATCTATCCTATATTGATAGAATATAGTATTTGAGATAGACTCTCTATTTTTGTGCATATATTACACACTCTATAGATCTATCTGTGGTTAGATACTCCATCAAATTCTTTATTCCTGGTTCCAGGAATGGAATATCTATTGTAATTAGATGAGAACGGATAATATTGAATCAGTGAAGAGAACAATTTTGTTGTTCACTATAACGAAGTGCAATGCGATTTTGGAACCGAATTCTGAATAAATGAATATGAGTGGGATATTAATTCTTCATCACCTTTCTGGAGAACCCATAGTGTGATAGTTCATTCCCTGTGAATAGGAACAAAAAGGAAAAGGAACTTGATTGGATCCAGAACCAGAATAAGTGGACAGAGGTCCCTATCATAAAATTTGATCCGGGTTCCTAGAACAACAGACTCATCATGTGACCAACAAATGTTTTATTAGCCTCCTCTCATTCTCTCTGCAGGTATGTAATGATATTGTGGGGAGGGTCTGATACAACAAAGTAATCAACTTGATTAATCTGAATGGTTTTTCGAGACAATCCTCCTCTTGGTTGAGAGACGAGATCATGTTCTCTTCTATCTCACACACCCTTTATTGGGATTCAAGTAAAGTTGTACGGCGTCCCTTTCCAATTAGAACTCCATAGGGGTCTTTCATGGTTGAAATCTAAGAATTGAGGATGGTACTATGAGAAGGTTTTAAATCTTTAGGAAAACTCCTCACGAGGGTATTGAACCTATCATTGAAATCGCTTATACTTTCTCTTGAATTTGTTTTTTAGTTATAGAGTTGATCATAAAGGGACTGGTAATATTTGTTTTTTCTTAATCTTCTATAAAAACGTTCTTCAAAGATATCCTAACTCGTGATTGTTCCTAGAAGAATACTATCATACCATTCCTTATCCCTTCCGACAATAGTGTAGGAGAAGAGTATCATCCAAAAATCTTCATGTTGGTCATAAGGTTCAAGAGCATGGAGGAAGGCATCTAAGTGATCTTCGGTTGTAACAAGATCATCCGTCGAAAATATGGGGAGCCATTCCTTGAAGTCCTTTGGGAGTTTGTGAGGAGATACATGGATATTTTTAATGTTTTAAGGTTTGTATACACATTTAACCCATGGGATCCATGTAACACTTGGTGAATTGGCGACAGATGAGAGTGGAGGTGTAGAGGAAGTAGGTTAATATGGAGGGATAAGAGAGGTAGATGGAAAACCATGGGAAGTGGGATATGATAGAGGACTAAATCATTTGGGTGAAGGATTAGGATGCCTGGAAGTGTCTTTGGGGGTTGGGGAATGCCCCTTTTGGGTACGTCCCATAATGGAGTCTCTAGATGAGCTTTAAGACAATATTATCAAGGGTGGAAGGGGAATGTCCTCCCCAGTGGAGTTTCCCAGGAAGATAGGGGTAAAGGCTTTGGGACAATAGCTTGCCAAAGTGTCGTTAGAACACAAAATAGGATTAAAAATCCTCCCCAACAATAGTGCAAAATGTTATCACACATGTTTTAGGTTAGGCAAAGCCCGACCCAAACCACAATATAGAGACAACTAGGAGAATACCTATCCACCTTCACCTTAGATAAGTACTCTCGTCACTTTAGAGGTGAAATGATCACCTCAAGGGGGGAATCCCAGGTGACCGTAGGGAGAAATGAGATGGAAAGTGATACTTATGAATGGATTCCCTTTTATGGGTGTTCTATATGCACCCAGGGTAAGTAAACTTAGAGTTGTAGCACTATATGTGCCAAGGAAGAAAATCTAGAGGAAGTATGATCTAGCTAAGGATATGGTCTATCTAAGGGTTAATCTACTTAAACAAAGACTATCAATGAGAAAACCCTATTAAATAACTTGAACTATTTACCCTAATCAACTTTTAAACAATGGATCGATGGATTGTTCCTAAAGAAGAAAATCAAAACCCTACTTTGAACAAGTTAACCTATTTAATCTAATGAGCAACAACAAGTAATTTATTCAATATATTCAACTTAATGAGAAACAACAATAACAAGTTAATCTATTCAATCTATTCAATTTGATGAGCATCAATGAGTAAGAAAGTAAGCAATCAAACAACTAACCTAGTAAAACTTATTCAACAAGTAAACGTATCAAAACTATTCAAAAAGTAAACTAATCAAAACTAGTCAGCAAGTAAACTCTATTCTTAAGATAAAACTCATAATCATTTCTAATCTGCAAAGGGAAATATTAACCTACTTAATCAAAAACATCATGACAATATTCAAAGATTAATCAAACTATTCTTAATCTACAATAACAAGAAACTTCAAAGATGATAGTTATGTATTCGGTGCCTAATGACATCACGATGGAATCTAACAATTAGTGATATCTCAAGAGGAATGAATTTAATATTAAATTCTATGGATAAATGAAAAGTATGAATCAAGCAATCTAACGATATCTTAGCCATCATAGAAGAAATATTAACTATCTTGAAAATCCATGTGATCTCTCAATCCATGCATCAATCATCGATGATAAGAAAACCACTATTATACTTAATTCAAATGCACTCTTATACTAACTCAGGTAAATTTTCAAGATTATAAACTTATGATTAAAAACTTAATTCAAATTCAAACCTCTAATTAAAATCACAATTCAAATCTAAAACTGGAACTTCATAAATTAAACTAAGCTAAATCCATTATTAAAAACTCAGATTTCAAACTAGAATGCTTATAGAACAATATCTAAAACTGGAATTTCATGATTAAACTGGGCTCAATCCTATCTTTAAAAACTCAGATTGCAAATTGAAATACTTGTAAAAACATAATCCAAATTCTACTTCTATCTTAGCTTACTACAACAAGATTGATAAGAAAAATAGATTCATGAAGCATAACTAAACTGAGAATTAAATTAACAAAACTCGAAACTATTAATCCATCGAAACTTGTAAAAGAAACTCTGTACTCTGTGTTAAACTAATACTCTATTCTAACTACTCTGTTTTAACCTGCAAAAATTCAATTTAACATTTTAACACACAAACAAGGTTAGTAGCTTACAATCCATTCACTAATAAATAAAATACACAGCATAATAGATAGCTATCTCCTACAAGAAACCTTCAAAAAGGGAATTTAAACAATTAAATGATGAACAACAAACACACAGTATTTACAATGACAAGGCACATATAACAAGAAATGAAGCAAATGATAAGTATACAACTGAAATATGAAATCTATATATCTAAGTATTCACCCAGACCACTGCTGGGTCCCCCAGCAGGCTGGGGCTAGTCCTCAACAACAAATTGTAAGCTTAATCGCCATGGTTCTGGCATTAAATTAAAAAAATGCAGTCTTAACACAAGTTTGCAGAAATGTCTGAGTTACACAGTGAAATGGGTTCTAACAATTCTTAACATCTGGTCTGGCCACTACTGGTGGTATTTATAATGATTACAATTCGATAGGTCAACCACTGGAAGGGTCGAACTCCTCTAAAAATGGTAAATCCCATTAAATGAGTGCTAACAACCTTTAACTTCTAGAAACTGAACAAGGCACTCAATGATTAGCATAACTGCTTAATCCGAGATGTCAAGAGCAAAATAGCTGGAGGCCACGAGGGGGAACAAAACTCAGGTCTCCGATTTGCCCAGCACAGGCCACCAATATAACAACTGCCAAATTGCCTATGCTCCAAGTGTTGGATGTAGTGCCAGACGCAGTTCTAGATGAAGTACCATATCGGGTGTTGGATGAAGTGTCGAATGAGATACCAGAAGGAAAATTGCATTGCAAATTCATCCAGTGACACACATATAGTGCGTTAGATTATTTTAAACATTAAATCAAATTGAAATTAACTCAAAACCATTGCAAAACATCAATTGCACATACATGTTGTAGATCCACAATGAATTGATACGAAATCCTTTGAAAATATCTTCAAAATGGTTATTAATACATATAATACCAGTACAAAAAGGATTCAATCATCATCATAAAACTACCAAATAACGATCCCAACACCCTTATAGTTCAAGTTTCTAAATGGAAAGTGGCTTGGAAATGAGTCTTGGTAGTGGTGAATGGTTTCTAAGAAGTTTGAGAACCTGTGAATGATGATAGTACCTTCCCGAGACATAAGAAAAAACAAGTATACAAGATATATGTTAAGTAGAAAAGTAAGTTAAGATTGTTGTCCCTATTTGCAATAGTAAAAAAAGATATATATCAAGAAACAAATGATTATTAGAGCTTCTAAACAAGATGCTAAAAGTTTAAAAAATGATGCAAGAGGTAAGCTAGCTAAGCACTAGTATAACTCTAGTATAAAAGCACAAGATTTTAGCAATGAAACAACGCTGTAAGAAAAAAGTACTACATAGATATTATTGCAGCATTATGGATATAGAAAACAAGTTGTTACAATAGAAAAATTATCCACCAAAAATCACAGAGAATCCACCCAAAAGATGCACTAGGAATAGTAGATTATAGGGGTAAATGGTTAACAACTTTTGTTGGTTGAATTGTGAGTTATGGATAAAAAAGAGAATAATTTGCTGCAATTGTAATGGTTGTAGCTTTAATTTAGTTGTATCTCCCAAGATACTAAGTAGACTAAGATGCCCTAGAGGCTTTAGCAACCTCAAAACATCACAAAACGTTTCCAAGTTGAAGAAGATGAATATCTCACTAATTTGCGTTTACTAAGGAAAGTAATTTATTTATCCAATGAAAATTTTAGATTAGTACCTTTAAAAAATGGGTGAATGGAGTCTTTAAAACACAAGTTAAATCAACAAGATCCTGTTGGCATGCGAAATTGACCATCTATCAACTGGAAGAATGAGTCTGGTTCGGGGTTGTCTAAATAACCCAAACCGTTTGGTGTAACTCGTTCTGACGGTTTTAATGGCTCCGTTAGCCAATCTAAAGTCCTAAAAGAAAATAAACAAGAGAAAGAAATCACTAACTAATTACTAGATACTATATATTGTATATGTACATATGCAATAATATAACTATTGTAGATATTTAAAAAAAAAAAACTACACTAATATCACTTATATACATTATTTACAATTTGCAAGTTTTAATCGAAACTTACGAAATCAAATGCAAAAGTTATTTCTGTTAAGAAGTAGATCAAGAAAACACATTTAATTTTTTTTTTGTTTTCCTTTATAAATCTAACAAATTTTGCATTGAATATACTATGAAACACAGATGGGTGGGTAGTCAAAAGCTAAACCATACATTCTGGTTTAGATAATATGTAAATGACAGAATTAAAAAAAACAAAAAACAAAAGAACTAACCTATTTGTTAGTTAGTGAGGTGTATCCGAACATCTGTATGAGTGAAGAACATCTAACTGCCATGTCCAAGAGATAAATCTGCAATAAACTCTATGACTGTTCTAAATAAATTCAAAACTAGTATTGGCAACTTAGATTTAATGACATAAGCGAAAAAACATATATAACCCTGTGATTTTATAATTGCACACAATTATAGCAAGATAAATTTGGAAGCAACTTATGCATTTCATCATTCAATTAAAATTCAAAGATAAATCCACTCATTCTAATTGAAGATATGATCACAATAATTATATCTAGAGCAACAAATTATAGACGGTGTTGGCGTTAGAAGTCACTCCTCGATTGCAGCAGGAGCAGAGCCCAATGGCCATCAGTTTAAATGTCACGATCTGTTGATAAAAGGGGATCAAATGGAAGTAAACTCAGAACAATATCATTTTAACTCAGAAAACTGGGTTGGAACAACAAAGACATGCGAGGTCTTTATCTAACTTAAGCCAATAATTTTTGCATAGTGGTGAGTAAATGGAGGGAAAGAAAAGGGAAATAGAGTCTGCTATGGACATATGGTCTTCCAACAAGCCTTTAAAGGGGGAAAAGTCTCAGATATGAGATCCTCTCATGCCTGAGAAACTTCAAAGTAAACTTAAAATGTTGCAGAACTAATATAATCAAACAACATCATAGAGTTATTACAACACTCGACTGGATCATTCGTGCCCATGCTTTAAGATTCAGAGGAAAAAGGAAAGGAGGAGGCTGGCTGTCATTAAACAAGAAGTCTCAAAATTTCAGTCTATAACTAGAGAACTAGAGGCTTTGTTAAAGTTTTACAATTGGGATCTTTGCTCTACCATCGATGCTTACAAAAATAGAAAAAATGAGTATATATACTCAGAAAAATTCACCCAATAGAGGCGTGATTGAACCTCCAAGGTCTGGCATCTCTTCAATAAAACCTGGATGAAACTCCTTCATCAGACGCCACCTTAACTCAGCATGGCTCTTGCAGGGGGGACCTGCACACAAGGGTACCACGAACTGATTGCTCCAAGCCTCCCATACCTTCCATTTATGGCTTGAGCTGAGGTTTCATCTACCTGCTCGATTTTCATTAACTGCTTCCCTAGGGAGCGGCCGAGATGATATGCTCAGGAGAATACCACGTGCCTTCTATCTAAGGCTCGGAGGCTAGCTTCTGGCACCGCCATCAATGTAACCCAGGGCCATGACCTGGCACCTCTCTCCAAGGGCACTTTTGCATCTCGCGTATCGTGGATGGAAGGGAGTCGACCCTTGTATTTCAAATTTGCGATAGCCGAGATGGCAACCAAACTTAATCAGGCTCCACGTATCCTTCAAGGCTAACAGTACCGATCCTTTTGGGGATTTTCCCACCGGGAGTTCTTGCTCCTCTTTCTCCAACCGCCTTTCCATACGACCTTGTGCTATGAACATGGGCCCACACCCAAAAGTGCCTTTGCATCTCGCATATCATGGATGGAAGGGAGTTGACCCTTGTATTTCAAAGTCTCAATAGCCGAGATGGTGACCAGACTTAATCATTCACCACGTATCTTTCAAGGCTAATGGTCCCGATCCTTTCGGGGATTCTCCCACTGGGAGTTCTCACTCCTCTTCCTCCAACCGCCTTTCCATATGACCTTGTGCTATGACCGTGGGCCTGCACCCAAAGGCACCTTCGCATCTCGCGTATTGTGGATGGAAGGGAGTCGACCCTTGTATTTCAAAGTCGTGACAGCCGATATGGTGACCAGACTTAATCAGGCACCACGTGTCCCAACTAGATCGAACGAGCATGATCATTTCGTGACTTTGGCCCTAAGGGATGATCCCTTGCGCTAAAACACATGCAACTCCGTGGCTCTGGATTACTCAATGACCGTTGATCTGCTCCATCGATGGATCCTCGCCACTGAAAAAAAAAATGGCCGCTCGCTTGATTTTAAGCCCAAAATGGACTTCTTCTGTGTGCTTCACTTGACACTCATGACTGCGGCCTTTGAATACAACACATTTTATGGGTTTTTAGACCCCATTTCTACGCATTTTACACCAAGGGCCTAAAATCAGAGAGAAGCACCCCCCTTACAAGAATTGGCGCTAAAATTAGGCTCCATGGGGGATAGAGTCAGCCCTGTGATGCTCTAAGAACTCCTTCTGCAGTTCCAGTTTCCTTCTGTTGGGCTATGGAGTCGAGCTCGAAACACCCTACTTAAAAAATACATGCCGATAAGTGAAAATAAAAGATAAACACACATGCTCCAAGGACCTTATTTATGTATGGTCCTAAACTAAAAAAATTCTTTACATGGGGCTAGGTGAAAGAAAACTTCCACCATAGCCAATCAAGCAACTTCCTGAATAGAAGCTCCTTCCTTCTGTCGATGATCACAAATAGATGGTGTAACCGTGACAGCAGAACGATTACGCTCTTCAAATCCTCCTTATAGGCTGAAGTTGAGATGAAATAGGGTGGCTCCAAATTGTGAAGGAAACACAACTCCATGTATTCCTTCACAGGCTCATAGAACTAGTGGAAAACTCCAGAAAATGGGCGACAGGTAGCCTCCTTTGCTACACAGTTGTTCACGTGTGGTTGAATATCTCTGGTAAGCACAGGTGGGTGGACAGTTGACATAGGTTGACTGATATCAGGTGTTGGCTGCTCGCTGACTGGCTCTGGACATAAGATAAAATGTCCCTTCTGCTTCTCTTCTGGTTCTTTTCCTTCTTCTCCTTGTCTCTCTCCAGAGTCATATTCATAATCGTCATAAATAGGACCTGTGGGAAAGCTCTGCTCTTCCTTGTGATGCTCAATGTCTTTTGAAGGACTGAGATGGTTGATTTCCTCATGATACTTTTCTTTAGTGAATAGAGGATAAGGCTCTTCGGTATGTTCTTGGAAATCCAACATATCCAGCTCAAAATTTGATTCGTAGTTGTCATACAGAGGCTGGCTGCTCTGATCAACAAATGGTGATGCAGGACTTTGTTGCTCCTCATATGAATAATCATCAAAGGTTGAAACAACATTCACATCAGGAGAAAAGTGTGAGGCCTCTACATTTATGAAGTCTTCATCATCGTCCTCAGTAGAGCTTCTAGGAACATCTGCTTCAAGGGGTGGAAAATCCTTTGCACATCGTTCAACCTCCAACATTGCTAGTTGGGAAGTGAGAGATTTCACTTGCTCCATCAATTCACTCAGAGCATATTCTTCCTCTAGACTTCCATCCTTACATCCCTCATCATCATAGCCTCTGTTAGACACAATCATATCTGGGAGGATTTCTTCTTCTTGGCTCTTCCAAGGGTCAGATTCATAATGGCCATAAACAAGACACGTGGGAAATATCTTTTCCTCATCATGTTGCTCAGGAAGGCTGATTTCCTCGTAATTTCCTTCATTTGTGAACAGAGGAAAAGGATTTGCAGTCTTCTCTTTACCAGAATGATCATCAAAGCTGGGTGAGCACAAAACTCCCCCATATTGTAAAAAAGGAACGATCTCCCGATCCTTCTTTTCAATCCCAAATGTAAATACATCATGGGAAATCTCGTGAAGGAAAAGAGAACAATCCTCTTCCACAATGGATTCTTCCTTTAAATCTAAGACAATAGGCTCATTAGGGGCAGAAACTAATGCCTCTACTTCTATGAAATCTTCATAATCGCCCTCAGTAGAGTTTCCAAGAGAATCTACTTCAAGGGATGGAAAATCCTCTGCACATTGTTCAACTTCCCACCTGTCTAGTATGGCAGTGAGAGATTTCACCATTTTCATAACTCCGCCCCAAGCATCTTCTCCCTCCTCATAACCTTCACTCTCATAACCTTCCTCTGATGAAGACAAATGGGGATGATAAAGGACTGATTTCTGATCCAAGTCATCAGGATCATCCTCACAGCCTACGTAAGAATCAACTCTATATTGTATATAGTTGTTGTATCCCTCACAATAGTTATGAAAAATTAACTCAGAGGGATAAAGCTTCTGACAATGGGTGGTGAAAGCTGCATGAAATTATACGACTCAAGAAATGCTAGCAGGGGTTAAAGAATGATACCATTTACGAGCATCCCCTGCTAACGAGGACATGCACATTTTCATTAATACATCCTCCTGATGTATCTCCCATTGATGCATGAGTTCATGAAATTCTTCGAGATGCCGAGCAGGTTTGTCCTCTACATGCTCCCTAAATATAGGCAAATAATCATGCCATTCACCTGAAGAAGGGACAACATTGGGAAAACCAGGGATAACAGAAAAATTAAAAGGAGAAAACCTCTGAGCTAGGATTTTTTCCATTTCGAACCAGCGGAGTTGCCAATCGATCCTTGAATCATGGAGTCGCCAGGTGAACAATTCATAGATTTGAATGTGTCTGGTCTTTTTTCACCATCAAAGGCCAAATCTTAACGTTGGGTCCTCCCAGGAAACTTCTCAGGCTGAGAAAGAAGTTGTTGAAACCTTCTCGAGAAATCTCATCTGGGTCAGCTTTCAAGCGTGCTAAAGTAGCCACAGCTGAAAAAATGAAGTGGAAATAGTGGAGTTTCCATAGTGGAGTCACCAGGTGCATAGTAGCAATCTTTAAGGGCTCTGATGCCTGATGCACCTTCAGAATCAGAGGCTCAATGTCATTCAATCCCAGGGAAAATTTTCAACTTCGTCCCCGACAACGGTGCCAGAAATGTTGGTGTCAGAAGTCACTCCTCGATTGCAGCAAGAGAAGAGCCCAACGCCCATCAATTTAAATGTCATGATCTATTGATAAAAGGGGATCGAATGGAAGTAAACTCAGAAAAATATCATTTAAATTCAGAAAATTGGGTTGGAACAACAAAGACATGCGAGGTCTTGATCTAACTTAAGCCAGTAATTTTTGCATAGTGGTGAATAAATGGAGGGAAAGAAAAGGGAAATAGAGTATGATTTGGACATCCAGTCTTCCAGCAGGCCTTTAAAGGGGGAAAAGTCTTAGATATGAGATCCTCTCAGACCCGAGAAAATTCAAAGTACACTTAAAATGTTGCAGAACTAATATAATCAAACAACATCATATAGTTATTACAACACCCGACTGGATCATCCGTGCCTGGGATTTAAGATTCAGAGGAAAAAGGAAAGGAGGAGGCTGGTTGTCATTAAACAAGAAGTCTCAAAATGTCAGCCTATAACCAGAGAACCAGAGGCTTTGTTAAATTTTCATAATTGGGAGCTTTCCTTTACCATCGATGCGTACAAAAATAACAAAACTGAGTATATATACTTAGAAAAATTCGCCCAATAGAAGCGTGCTCAAACCTCCAAGGCGTGGCATCTCTTCAGTCAAACCTGGATGGAACTCCTTCATCAGACGCCACCTTAAATCAGCATGGCTCTTGCAGGGGTGACCTGCACACAAGGGTACCATAGGTTGATTTCTCCAGGCCTCCCATACCTTCCATTTATGGCTCGAGCTGAGGTTTCATCTACCTGCTTGATTTTCATTAACTGCTTCCCTAGGGAGGGGCCGAGACGATATGCTTAGGAGAAGACCATGTGCCTACTCTCTAAGGCTCGGAGGCTAGCCTCCCTTTCTTCTAGAACTGCCATCAATGTAACCCAGGGCCATGACCTAGCACCTCTCTCCAAGGGCGCTTTCGCATCTCACGTATCATGGATGGAAGGGATTCGACCCTTGTATTTCAAATTCACGATAGCCGAGATGGCGGCCAAACTTAATAAAGTGCCATGTATCCTTCAAGTCTAATGGTCTTGATCCTTTCAGGGATTCTCCCACCGGGAGTTCTCGCTCCTCTTCCTCCAACTGCCTTTCCATACGACCTTGTGCTATGACCATGGGCTCGCACCCAAAAGTGCCTTCGCATCTTGCGTATCATGGATGGAAGGGAGTCGACCCTTGTATTTCAAAGTTGCGATAGCTGAGATGGCGACCTGACTTAATCAAGTTCCACATATCCTTCAAGGCTAACAGTCTCGATCCTTTCGGGGATTCTCCCACCGGGCATTCTCGCTCCTCTTCCTCCAACCTCCTTTCCATACGACCTTATGCTATGACCGTGGGCCCGGACCTAATGGTGCCTTCGCATCTCATGTATCATGGATGGAAGGGAGTTGACCCTTGTATTTCAAAGTCGCAAGAGTCGAGATGGCGACCAGACTTAATTAGGCGCCACGTGTCCCGACTGGATCAGACGACCATGATCATTTCGTGACTTTGGCCCTAAGGGATGAGCCAATGCACTAAAAATCATGCAACTCCATGGCTTTGGCTTACTCGAAGACTGTTGATCTGCTCCATCGATGGATCCTTGCCACTGAAAACAAAAATGCCCACTCGCTTGATTTTAAGCCCGAAATGGACTTCTTATGTGTGCTGCGCTTGGCACTCATTACTGCGACCTTTGAATAAAACACATTTGATGGGTTTTTAGACCCCATTTCTACGCATTTTACACCAAGGGCATGAAATCAGAGAGAAACACCCCCCTTACAAGAATTGGTGCTAACAAACAATATTTATAATACAAACATCCCAGACATCATAGATCATTAAGTCTAAAGCTATCATACCTATTAATGTATTAGGATTAACAAAACATAAATGAAAACATCATTAACAAAAGGCTAAAGCCAAAATGCATATATTCTGTTTCATTAAGTCTTGGAATCACTCGTCCATCTTCTTCCCTCAGCCAATATGATTTCCATTACAAAATATGGAGTATTTAGAGAGTATGTGAAAGCTAAACTTCCTATCTTCTAAGATAGGGTCATATCTCCAAAAAAAATCTAAAAGTTACAAACATAGAGGGCTTCGAGCCACTCAAGATAAAACTAAATCTTCTAAATTTGTAAGAATTTTCTCCTATATACAAAATTAGCAAAAAGAGGATAGCTAATCAACTAAGTCTAGCATGCTTCATCCCACAAAATCAACATCAGATACATCCCATCCTGAAAGAAAAACAAAATGGGCAAGTCAAATATTTTATTAACAATCAATTGCTAAATTTTATATGAGAAATTAACTTGGCTACAAAATCTCTCGATTCTATAGCCAATCTTATTATTGGTAACAAAAATCTAAATCAATCTAGATTAGTAACAAAAAAATCATAACTATGATGAAAAACCAATCTTACCATCCAAATGATAACAAAATTTGAATCACAATATCTCAAAATTGACCATGACCTTGACATTTTCAGTGTTTTTTATTATGATATTGCATGTCCTTTTCAAACTCTTTACTTGTCTTTGTGCATTGGCCTTGAGCTCACGTTTTTCATTTTCCAATAAGTCATTTTGAGCCATGAGAGCTTTGATCCTTGCTTGAAGGATGGGGATGTTTGTGTAGTACTGACCTATCCAATGTAAACAAGCTTCGCAATGTACAACATGTGTAATTCGTTGAGGACGTGTGTGATTGTGTGCTAAAACACCACTACTATCCACTGTTGGCCTATGACTGACCTTGATACTTGTAAATTCCTTGCTGTATTTTAGACACGGTGGGAGTTTATTCAAATAATCGAATGGTTGGTCTAGTTGGGAACAATTCGAATATTCCTGTTGCAGAAAACTCTCGATATTGGAGTCTGAATCCTCATATATCTCAATCGATTCGATCGAGCTCACATGAGCTTTGGATATATTACACAGATTCTGAGAAATGAGTCGACCAACCTTCTTTTTATGAAACCCTATTTCTTGATTCTTCTTTGACTGCTTGCGAGGGTTTCCAATGTTGGATTTGTTAGTAGGGTCAGGGTAGACATTTGTCTCATGCACAAGAGTTTCGATAGAATCATAACTAAAACCCTGTTGCCCACATAAAAGTTGATCGGACAATGCCTCTTCACAAGGATTACTATTCAAAAGATCTAGGTTTCCAATTGAGAACTTAAGAGGCTTATGTATCATTGGCTTATCCATTACAGGGGTCTCTACAGGATTTAATGTAACGAAACCATTATGGGCTATGAAAGCATCCTAATCCTCACCAAGTGTTTTAAATGATGAACTAACAGTAATTTAATCAACCCATGGTGAAAGTGGCTTGAATCCAAGTTCTGTTTCTTATATCTCTTTGACATTTTATACAAACTTCTTAGCAGGAAAAATGACATGTTTAAATGGAATCCAATAAAATGCATGAGCAATCATATATGGTAAAGGAAAACCAAGCCAAAACATCCTTCACAGGTAATAAATTGTCTTAACACTGCCAAAAAACCATGCCATCTAATCTTAAGTAGGGAGACCATAATACCTTTGTCACAACAATGAATATTTTTGGAGGTGATGAACAAACTCCAGGGTACTTCGTCTAATTTCGAATTTTTAAACCACTTTTGACCAGTGAGAGCGAGCCCTGTTGCTTCACTTAGAAATTTTTCGGTGATCTCCAACTAAATATCACCTACCTTGGCTTTGCATCCATCAAATGTGAGGGTGAATTCTTTGGCCACTTGGGAGTTATAAACCTAGAATTTCTTAATAAACACATCCCAACCTTGGCTCTTTAGATCATCACTCACATCATCATACAACAACAAAGTTTGGGAGCCATTTGTCTCAACTCGAACGACAGGGGCCATAAGGGTTCAAACATATGGTAACAAGGAAGACCTGAGATCACTGTGTTCTTAGGAGATAGCAGTGAAAGAGACAAACCTGAGCTAAAACGATGGAAGCAAAACTAGGAACACACTAGTGCAACAATAACATAAGCAATAGGGGTTTCAATCATGAAATTCGGGCGTTTCTGGTAATGAATGCTTTGAGTACAGAGCGTAACTCAAGACCCTAGCTCGTAATGAGGGATCTATCAATTCAAACTACCAACTAAAATGAAGTACAGGGTACGTTCCAGGTGCATTTAATTTCCATGACATGTAATGGGTATACTCGATTTGCAAAGGTTATGAGAGGATGCGTTTTTAGAATGCAAAGAAAATCAAAAAATTAAAATCAAAGTTGATTTACCAAGAATGTTAAATGAACAATCTTATAGTCCAAATGTCAATCGATTCTTAGTATATTTACAAAGTATCCAAAAGATTATCTTACAATCCAAGAGCAACTCAACATAAGTATTTCATTGGTATATGATAAGCTCAGAAAAATCATTAAATGAAATAGATGTAAACCCATTGATATTTAAAAACCAATCCTTGGATAGAATTGCAATACGATTTTCAGTTTTAATGATTCATTCATTCTTTCAGTCATGAATGAAGCACAAAAACGCAAGATAAAAATAAATAGGAACAATCAAAACATCCTCTTTACAACCGAATAGTCACCTTCAAATAGCAATATTTACAGGATGAGGCGTAGGCAACTACATGAATTGTCATTTGTCACCTTAAAAAGAAAAAATTATGTAGGGCTGCCGACAATGGCGACTTACTGGGAGAAGAAGTCATCTCTGCATCACCGACGAGTTCATGTTAGGAATTATTAGAATGATTAAAGATCGAAGAACAACTGAAGGACATCAAGCATCTCAACAATCATTACAAAATCCCGCTTCAGATATCTTCCTGTTCAAATGAAATCCGGTGACAAATTTTAATTACGAGAGCAACGATGTTCAAATCAATGGCTTCGATATTGTTGATAGGGCCACTGCTGCCAGTAGGAATCCATAGCCTCGGTAGGGATGTCAATTAACCCACTTTGAATCCTCTACCCTCTCAAAGAAATTTCAATTCAAAATGAAGGGAACTTATGATTAATATCAAAATTTATACCTGATAATTTTCTTGAACCTGACATGGCTTCACTGCCAACGGGCCTGTTCAGTACCCCGACGAAGTTGTCTTGGCATCATGCATGCATTTACCCGCTGCCAATAGACCTGTTCAGTATCTCAACGGGTTTACAAACACTTCCCACAACTCTCGAGAAATTATTTACAATCGGACATAAATTTAATGATATTCAGAAGAGTGGGATGATGCTGAAAATTTCAGTCTTCATAACACTTGACATTTTCCAGCCTTCAATTTTTTTTTCTTGACAACCTTCATTATGATCTGAAATTAGTTTTCTGATGAAACTAATTCTTCAAGGACATGAAGGCATACTTGAGTTGCTTTCTTTAAAAGAAGGGACATCATAAATATCTTTGATGATGGTCATGTCTGCTCATAATTATAAAGTGAAACCATGAAACCTATTCTGAACATAAAACTTCTTTAGCTAGTCTGCGTTTCAGAAAATTACAACATTGATTCTTTGACAGATCTTGACTGTTGCTTCATAATGAGGCATTATAGTTTCCCTTCATGAACTAAAAGGTGATACAAGCATGGTTTAACCAAAAATCAACGAAAGCAAACAAAATGAAAAGAACCAAAAACTAGAAAACAAAAATAAATCAAAATAGAAAAATTATGTACAAAGGTGGATCTAGAATTTGTCAGGAAAAATACCTCTTGAGAGATTGTCCATTCACCGTGAAGGTGTCTGTCTATCCCTCCAAAATTTGTATATGGAAAGAGATTGGACCTAATTTTTCAGCAATTACGAAAGGCCCCAACCATAGGTTATGGAACTTCGTGTGTTCCCCTTTCGCTTCGTGAGGTTTATCCCACTTCAGAACCAAATATCCTACCTCAAAGTTTCTATCCGAAGAAGAGCTTGAATCAAACCAGCCTTTCATAATCTGTTGATGTTGATCCGGTCTCTCTTTTTCTTGTGCTCTCACTTCTTCTAGTTTCAACAAGGCATTAATTCGACTTTCAAGAGGAGGGCATTCCTCTTCCTGAACTTTCTACGATAATTGCAGAGAGGGAAGTAGAACACAAGGAAGGAGAATTGATTCTCTTCCGTAGACAAGGAAGAAAGGGGAATTAACAACATAATTTTTTGGTGTCACCTTGTTAGCCAGAGTGCATTAAAAAGTGTGGTGTGCCAATTTTTGTGGTTTTCAAAAACTGTCCTCTTGATGATTTTTATCAAATTTTTATTCGTTGATTCTTCTAGGCCGTTTCCTTGGGGGTAATAGCTGGCAGAATACTTAAGTTTGATCCCTCTCTCCAAAGAAAAAACACTCATATTGATGGACAAAAAGTAAGAAGCATTATCAAAGACCAAACATTTGGGAATGCCGAATCTAGTAATGATATTCGTGTCAAGAAAAGATATCACCTGAATAGTGTTTACCACTTTCAGCAGTGCAACCTCGGACCATCTGGTAAAATAATCCGTTGCTGTAATGATGTATTTATGCTGCTATGATGAAGTGGGGTTAATTGGCCCTATGATGTCGAGACCCCATTGCTGAAAAGGTGAATCTACCGAAACAGATTGCAAAGAAAATGTTGCCTTTTTGACTCGTCCAACATCCTTTTGGTAGATTATGCATTTATGACATAATGCATGGGCATATTTGAACAACATGAGCCAGTAGTACCCAACCCTTAATACCTTGTGAGCAGTGGTGTATCCACCGAAGTTCCCTCCAGCTTCACCTGCATGAATTTCAGATAATACTTTCTCTGCTTCATCTCTTTCCAAATAAAGCATGAGAACACTATAAAAATTTTTACGAAATAATACATCATTTACCAACTAGAAAGGTGCAGATTTTAGTCTTAATGCTCTTCTCTTTTTTGGATTGAGATGGCGAGGAGAAGAATTGTGTGTTAAATAAAACTTAATATCATCAAACCAAGAATTAGCAACAACTTGTGTAAAACAAATTTTATTTTCATTATGTTGATTTATAGTTGATACATTAATTTGACTTTGTTGTTCTTCAACTGAATTAGCCACAAATTAGCCACTAGTTTGCATAGGCCTTGACCTTTGACAATTTGTGTAGGGGTTATTTCGAAGTCATACTCTTGTAATGATGTCATCCAGTTTTCCCGTTTTTCACCCAATTCCTTTTGTACTAACAAGTTCCTAACAACATGAAAAGGCACAATGACTTTAGTTCTGAATTTCAACAAATATGATCGAAAATGTGTCACTGATTTGAAAATTTCATAAGCCTATTGATCTACAGCTAGGTAATTAAGCTATGCTCCTTTGAAAGATGACCTCATGAAGGCAATGGGGATTTCATTGCTTTCAATGTTCTTTTGGGTCAACACAACAACATAAGATTGATCAGAGGTGAAAGTGTAAAGAGTGAAATCTTGTGAGAAATCAGGACTCATCAAGGAAGGGGCTTCCACTATGGATTTTTTGATGGAATCAAAGGCTTGATTTTCCTGTGGTCCCCAACGATACTAAATATAATTTTTAATTAAATTCTGCAATGGCCTTACCATTTCTGAGTAACTTGGGACAAACCTTCTGACAAAATTAATTTGGACTAAAAAGGATTGCATAGATTTTTTGGAGGAGGGGGGAGGAAGTTTGGCAATGGTTTGAGTTCTTTCAGGATCGATGATCATCCCGTCATTGGATACTATGAACCCAAGAATTTTTCCTTGTCCCACTACAAATATTGACTTCTGAGGGTTGAGAGATATGTCGTACTTGCGACATCGTTCTAGAACAACCCTAAGGTGAGACACGTGATCTTTCTTGTTTTTGGAGAAAACAATAACACCATCAAGATAGACCACTACAGATTGATTTATGAGACCATGAAAATCAATATCCATTACTCTCTAGAAAGTGGCTCCAACATTTATGAGTCTAAAAGGAATCTTCCTGTAGGCATAAGTCCCCCATGGGGTACAAAAAGTGGTTTTTAATTGGTCTGCTGGAGACATGAGGACCTGGTTGTATCCCGAAAAACCATATAATAGTGACAGTCTTTTGGAACCATATACCTACTGAAGAATTTGTTCCATTGGAGGAACAAGATAATTGTCTTTGTCAGATGCTCGGTTTAAGTTACAAAAATCAACACAGAGTCGAATTTCACCACTTTTCTTCCTTACAGGAACTAGATTAGATACCCATTGTGTGTGTCTCACTGGGAATATTATATTTTCATTGAATAATTTATTTAGTTCTTTCTTGACAATTGGTTCCAACTTAGGGTGCATCTTTCTTAGCTTCTGCTGAAAAGGTTGAGTCTGGGGTTTCATGGGGATGATATGTTGTATTATATTAGGGTCAAAAGTTCTTAAATGTTCATTTGTCCAGGCAAAGACATCCTTGAATTCTTTAAACAGTTTTATAAAAGTGGACCGTTCTTGCTCGGAGCATCCCATTCCCAAATTGATATTTTGTGGATTATCTTTAGTCCCTAGATTTATCATTTCATGAGTCAAGGAAGAACTGTTCGTTTTACAATTTACAGACCCTCTAAATTTTTCATGCAAATCATAAAACTTCTCTAGTCTTACCACGGATTTAGGAATAGAGTTTACCATATCAGATGTCGATTTGAGAGATCTAGGCTCAGATATTACCGTGAAATTACAGATATTTTCATTGTGAGTGCCTTCATCGATAATTGCACCTTGGAAAGTGTCCTCCATATGCAAAAAGATGATGATCTTTTGATCATCGTCGAACACTCTCCAATCAGTGATATTGTCTGGGTTCGATGGTTTGAACAATAAATCAATTGAAAATGCATTCAGAGAAAGACCTTCGGCGGGAAAAAGTTTAGAAGCGACGTTAGCCAATAAGTCAACATCAAAATTACTTAATCTAGGAATGGAATTAATGTTAAATGCTGAAAATTTGTGCATTAGATTCCATACCTCAGTTTGGTAACTTTTCAGGTGTGGTGATAGGCAATGTATGGAATTTCTTACCTACTTGACCACAATTTTCGAATCACTAAATACCATTAATTTCTTTACGTTCATATCTATAGCTTTCCCGAGTCCTTACAAAAGTGCCTCGTATTCGACGATGTTGTTAGTGCATTTAAAATCTAATCGATAGGTGATGAAATTTTTATTACCTACCAGGTCGATAAGTACACATCCTGCACCATATCCTTCTTTGGACTTCGATCCATCGAAGTAAATTTACCATATTTGAGCTCTTTTGGCAGTGTTTGGCACATTCGGCAAAGATGCTAACTGTCATGAGCTCCGATTGTTGCTCTAGATCGGTGATGGGGGAAGTTTTGGCCATGAAGTTACCGAAAATGTGTTCATTCCCTGCATTTCAAGTGAATTAGTGGCTGCGGTAAAAGGTTCATTTGGATAATTCAGATCTGTCACGGTATGCTTTAGATAGTGTTCACGGTTTATCCTAATTTTATTTGGTTGTCCATTTTCCGGCAGCCACAAATGAGACCAAACTGTCGCAAAATAACCATGCAAATGTTTGGACCAATCCTTGCTCAAGAAAAAACCATAGAATTCAGGGATGTCAACAACAATGATATCAATAATTTGGTGAACATTAGGATTAGAATATAGCCTAACCAGAACATCCTTCAATTCACCAATTACCTTAACATTTGTCTGGTCTAGCTAAATGATTTTAAGACTGGAAGGTTGAACTTCTGCATTAATATTTTGGCAAACAGATAACCACATGACATTTGATGATGCGCCAGAATCTACCATGAAATTATGTACATTTCTATTGAAAATTTCAAAAGTCAGTAAGAAAGGTGGGACATTTTTACGAGTATTAACAACAGAATTCTGCTGATTTTTTGTCGTTGTCCCTGAAACAATTTTATCTACATTTGATATAGTTTTTTTAGGTGAATCCCTTTTATCAGGAAGCTTAGGTGTGGTCTTAGTAGGGATCCTTTTTTCTGTTTTAGAAATGATTTCTCTAGTTTTCTTGCTGCTAGAATCATTGTTCTTGTTGTGTTTTGTGATATTTTGAAGCATTTTCTGCAGAATCAAAGGAAATTTCAAAAGCTCATAAACAAAAATATTAGCTCTTAGTTTTTTCAAATCTTAAATCAAGTCATATTCTAAAACTGGAGTTGCTAAAATCTGTTTTATTTCAACTTTCTTAGTCTGTTTTGGAGGCACATTGTTACTCATTTCTGAAGATGGTTTACCTTGTGTTTTTCTCCTTGTGTTGTAAGGGTGGACAATTTCAAAGTTTGCTTGGAAAATGCTGTAAGAAAAGTGTCTGAAGATATTGGGAGATGACTCCTCTTCTTCAGATACTTCTTCTTCAAATACATCTTCAAAATTCTCAGGAGGGGCAGAGTTATCATGTGCTTCCAGAATAGTTTGTAAAGCATATTGTAAGCTTTCGAAATTGAGACCTTCAGTGGTCGGATTTGGATGATTGGGAGGAAAAGGATTTCTGAAAAGAGGTTTAAAACTTTCTTTTCTGGAGGATGCCTCTTCTGCTGATCTCTTCAAGTCTATGACTTGATTTGATAATTTTTGGACAACCTTTTGCAGGCTTTCTAAGTCTAGAGTTTTCGGTTGGCTTTTGTCTTGGGGAGGCCTTACAAGGATTTCAATTTTCTTTTTAGAGGATGAAGTTGTTTCAACTTCACTATTCATATTATCTTTCAAACTTAATATGTCCTTTTAGATTTGGCTTACCTCCTTGAAGGCTTCCAATAATATAGACTTTTTAGACCTTTTAACCCAAATTTCTATATTATTATGCAAGGGTTTGGTGTAATATGCGACAATTAGACTTTCTGTAGACATTGAATCTACGAGAATTTTATTATTTAACGTGAGGAATATTTTGCTAAAATTTTTAACTTTCTCCTTAGGGTTCATTTTTAGGCTAGAGAGTTCCATTACTAAGACTTCAAGGGTTTTACCATCTCCAAAATTCTCTAACAAACAAGTTTTGAATTTGTCCCAAGAGACAATGATTTGGGGTTGCTGGGAGAAATACCATGTAGAGGCATTGCCCTCAAACGTATAAGGAAAGAGTCGACATATTGCATCCTCATGCTCTACACTTCGGATTCTAATGGCCAACATGAATCTCTTTATGTGATATTCAATAGATTGCTTATAATCTGGATCAAATTTGGGTAATCATTTCTCAGGGTGTTTTGGCAATGGGTGTTGGGGTCCAGGTACAACCACAACATCTTGATCAAGCCACGACCTGGCAGGA
Source organism: Picea sitchensis (assembly GCA_010110895.2). NCBI lineage: Eukaryota > Viridiplantae > Streptophyta > Pinopsida > Pinales > Pinaceae > Picea > Picea sitchensis. Next base: position 47,508 of record SNQJ01S0067420.1, on the reverse strand, counting down.
TTGTTTTGGTTTGCCATGGGTGTAGGTGGTGTCGAAGGCTGAGATGGTTCAGATGATGAACTGCCTTCGTTAGATGACTCTCCTCTTGAAGAGGAGGGAGATGAATGAGGTGGGGAAGGTGGAATACCAGATCCTTTGGCTCCAAGAGTAGGTGTATCGGTAGGATTGATAGTATCGTCTCCTAGAGGGTTTAAAAGCAGACCAGTGCCTTCAAGCTATTCTCTGATATCATAGAAATCTAAGGGTTGATTCAGTGGCCTACCAGGTTGTCTGATACGGGCTAAAGCACCGTGTGTCCTTAAGAGTGACTGACGAACAATTCCTTGCACGTCAGACCTTTGAGGGTTTGGTGTTACTGGCTCAACGAGAATCTGGGGATTTTTGTTCGAGGTAGTTTTTGTTTCAGAAGCAATGTTATTGTTATAATGAATACATGTTACTATAGGGGAGAGAGTGTGTGGGGGAGGATTCTTGTGACATCCACGTGCCATCAATTGTATTCAGGCCCTTCTTCTAACGTCGTTTGTTGGCGGGCGAAATTGACCGTCTGTCAACTGGAAGAACGAGTCTGGTATGGGGTTGTATAAATAACCCAAGCCATTTGGTGTAACTCATTCTGACGGGTTTAATGGCTCCGTTAGCCAATCTAAAGTCCTAAAATCAAATAAACAAGAGAAATAAATCACTAACTAATTACTAGATACTATATATTGTATATGTACATATGCAATAATATAACTATTGTAGATATGTTAAGCATAAACTACACTAATATCACTTATATACATTATTTACAATTTGCAAGTTTTAATTGAAACTTACAAAATCAAATGCGAAAGTTATTTCTGTTAAGAAGTAGTTAAAGAAAGCACATTTTTTTTTCCCTTTATAAATCTATTTTTTTTGCATTGAATATACTATGAAACACAGACGGGTGGGTAGTCAAAAGATGAACCATACATTCTGGTTTAGATAATATGTAAATTACAGAATTAAAAAAATAAAATAAAAAAATAACTAACCTATTTGGTAGTTAGTGAGGTGCATCCGAGCATCTATATGAGTGAATAACATCTAACTTCAATGTCCAAGAGAGAAATCTGCAATAAACCCTACGACTATTCTAAATAAATTCAAAACTAGTATTGGAAGCTTAGATTTAATGACAGAAGAAGAAACACACATATAACCCTGTGATCTTATACTTGCACACAATTACAACAAGATAAATCTGGAAGTAACTTATGCATTTCATCATTCAATTAAAATTCAAAGATAAATCCACTCATTCTAATCGAAGATATGATCACAGTAATTATATCTAGAGCAACAAATTATAGACGATATTTATAATATAAACATCCCAGAGATCATATATCATTAAGTCTAAAGCTATCCGACCTATTAATGTATTAGGATTAACAAAACATAAATGAAAACATCATTAACAAAAGGCTAAATCCAAAATGCGTATATGTTGTTTCATTAAGTCTTGGAATCACTCGTCCATGTTCTGCCCTCAGCCAAGATGATTTCCATTACAAAATATGGATTATTTAAAGAGCATGTGAAAGATAAACTTCCTATCTTCTAAGACAGGGTCAGATCTCCAAAACAAATCTAAAATTTACAAACATAGAGGGCTTAGAGCCACTCAAGATAAAACTAAATCTTCTAAATTTGTGAGAATTTTATCCTATTTACAAAATTATCAAAAAGAGGATAGTTGATCGACTAAGTCCAACATGCTTCATCCCATGAAATCAACATCAGATACATCCCATCCTGAAAGAAAAATGAAATGGGTAAGTCAAATATTTTATTAACAATCAATTTCTAAATTTTATACGAGAAATTGACTTGGCTACAAATTCTTTCGATTCTGTATCTAGTCTTATTATTGGTAACATAAATCTAAACCAATCTAGATTAATAACAAAAAAATGATAACCGTAATAAAAAACCAATCTTACCATCCAACTGATAACAAAATTCGAATCACAATATCTCAGAATTGACCATGGCCTTGACATTGTCAGTGTTTTTTATTATGATACCGCCTGTCCTTTTCAAACACTTTACTTGTCTTTGTGCATTGGCCTTGAGCTCGCATTTTTCATTTGCCAATAAGTCATTTTGAGCCACAAGAGCTTTGATCCTTGCTTGAAGGATGGGGATGTATGTGTAGTACTGACCTATCCAATGTAAACAAGCTTTCCAATGTACAACATGTGTAATTAGTTGAGGACACGTGTGATTGTGTGCTAACACACCACTACTATCTAATGTCAGCCTCTAACCGAGCTTGATACTTGTAAATTCCTTGATGTATTTTAGACACGGTGGGAGTTTATTCACATAATCAAATGGTTGGTCTGGTTGTGAACAATTCAAATCTTCCTGTTGAAAAAACCTCTCAATCTCGGAGTCTGAATCCTCATGGATCTCAATCTATTCGATCGAGTTCACATGAGCTTTGGATCTATTATGTAGATTCCAAGAAATGAGTCGACCAACCTTCTTATTACGAAACCCTATTTCTTGACTCTTCTTTGACTGCTTGCAAGGGTTTCCAATGTTGGATTTGTTAGTAGGGTCGGGGTAGACATTTGTCTCATGCACAGGAGTTTCTATAAACTCAGAATTAAAACCTTGTTTCCCACATAAAAGTTGATCGGACAATGCCTCTTCACAAGGATTACTACTCAAAAGATCTGGGTTGCCAATTGAAAACTTAAGAGGCTTATGTATCATTAGCTTATCCATTAGATGGGTCTCTATAGGATTTACTGTAACGAAATCATTACGGGCTATGAAACTATCCCAATGCTCACCAAGTGTTTCAAATGATGAACTAATAGTAATTTAATCAACTGATGGTGAAAGAGGCTTGAATCCAAATTCAGTTTCTTATATCTCTTTGACATTTTATACAAACTTCTTAGCATGAAAAATGGCATGATTAAATGGAATCCAATAAAATGCATGAGAAATCGTATGTGGTAAAGGAAAACCAAGCCAAAACGACCTTCACGGGTAATAAATTGTCTTAACTCTACCAACAAACCATTCCATCTAATCTTAAGCAGGGAGACTGGAATACCTTTGTCACATCAGTGAATATTTCTGGAGGTGATGAACAAACTCCAGGGTATTTCGTCCAATTTCAAATTTTTAAACCACTTTTGACCAGTGAGAGGGAGCCCTGTTACATCATTCATAATTTTTTTGATGATATCCAACTGAATATCACCTACCTTGGCTCTGTATCCATCAAATGTGAGGGAAAATTCTTTCTCCACTTGCGAGTTATAACCCTGGAATTTCTTAATAAACACATCCCAACCTTGGCTCTTTTTATCATCACTCACATCATCATACAACAAAAAAATTTGGGAGCCATTTGGCTCAACTCGGACGATAGGGGCCATAAGGTTTCAAATAGATGGTAACAAATAAGACCCAAGCTCACTATGTTCTTAGGATGTAGTAGTGAAAGAGACAAACCCGAGCTAAAACGATGGAAGCAAAACTAGGAACACACCAACACAACCATAACATAAGCAATAGGGGTTTCAGTCATGAGATTTGGGCGTTTCTAGTACAGAATGCTTTGAGTACAGAGTGTAACTCAAGACCCTAGCTCGTAATGAGGGATATGTCAATTCAAACTGCCAACTAAAACGAAGTACATGGTACATTCTAGGTGCATTTAATTTCCATGACATGTAATGGGTATACTCAATTTGCAAAGGTTAGGAGAGGATGCATTTTTACAATCAAAATGCAAATCAAAAAAATTAAAATCAAAGTTGATTTACCAAGAATGTTAAATGAACAAGCTTATAGTCCAAATGTCAATCGATTCTTGGTATATTTACAAAGTATCCAAAATATTAGATTACAATCCAAGAGAAACTCAACATAAGTATTTCATTGGTATATGATAAGCTTAGAAAAATCATTAAAATGAAATAGATGTAAGCCCATTGATCTTTAAAAACCAAGCCTTGGATATAATTGTGTTGAGAAATACTGAGAG
>SNQJ01S0067420.1:0-39734 GCA_010110895.2 Picea sitchensis | reverse complement strand
CTCATTATTCATTTTCAGATTCTCATATTGAATTCTGAGAGTTTGCAGTTTAACACTTTTTACCTTTGCATCACCTTCATAACTCAGAATGATTTTGTCCCATATGTCCTTTGCTGTATTCAGCTGCATGACTTTGACAAATTATGATTCAGTTAGGCTTCCTAACAGAGCATTGACTTCTTTTGCATTTGTTTCATAGGTTTTTCTTTCTGTTGGATCTGTTGGTACTGCAGATGGATATTGATATCCTCCTTCAACAATAGCCCATACATCTGCTCCCAGAGACTGAAGATAAGATATCATCCTTGTTTGCTAGAAGATTAAATTGTTTCCATTGAAGAGTGGAGGCCTAATAGATGCTATTTCGTCTTGATTGCTCATTTTGATTGATCTTCCTTCTAGCGGCTAAGCCTTTTCAAAAGAACCTGGCTCTGATACCAATTGTTGAGAAATACTGAGAGGGGGGGGGGTGAATCAGTATTTTGAGCAATCAATTGATTTTCTCTTTTCTTTCACTGAAAACCTTAGGCTACTTTGTAGAGACCAACTATTGTATAGTCTTAAGAAAACAAGAGTGCATTCAGGGATCTTATTATGAATTTCTTCATTCATCAGATGTCTATTAAGCAGTAATTCAGTGCAGTAAATAACAAATAAACCAACGCACATGAGTAATACACATGAACACCAGGATTTAAGGTGGAAACCCAAATCGGGAGAAAACCACTGCTGCTGTTGTCACTGTCTTCAATAATTATTATTAAGAAAACGTTTTACAACATTGTACTAGTGCAGACTCATACTAGTACGCAAGCTTCTACTTGCAGAAGGCTCCAACCTTCTCTCGTTTACCAGCCTTTCCTGGAAGGGAGATTCAACCCCCTAAAGATAGCGCCAGTTTCTACTGGTAGGATGCTTCTACTGAAGGCTTTAACCCTCAGACTCGTTGCTGACCGCGTTTCATCAATTTTCACACTGGATCAGGCAGTTTCAACCCCAGATTCACATGTGTTCTATGCACTGGGCATCATCTTCTTTCAGAAGAGACAGTTCTGGCATCTTATTAAGACTTGTATCCAGAAATCATATTAATACACAATTTTTTAGTGGCAGTGACAACAACTGCAATTATCTCTAAAGGAAACACAGATCTACTGACTGCAAGGCAGCTGAAAACAAAAATCTCCTAAACACATATTAAACAAGACAATAAACCTAGAGATGATGCCTCCGCTCTTCTAGTTGCTAAACCCACTGTAGAGAACTCTCAGTCAATGTAGATCTGCCACCCAACTGCCACAACGAGGTTCCTCCCTCCTCAAACCTTCTGTGCAGCCTGCACAAATGACCTCAACAATCTGTAGATGTCCCTACCATCAAAAACTGGCCTCCACATCGCTCTTTTTAAATATTCTACTAGGGTTTAAGATCTCGGCATAATAAACCAATAATGCGAAAATCAGATCCCTATTTCTCGGGTCCCTCCTTAAAATTGTAATTAAACCTATGTGCCCTTTTTAAATTGGGTTTCGGCATTCCTTATGTATCGGTTTCTTTGCCTCTTGAATTCGCGATTTCTGGATCCCCGACTTCCTCCGTACTCTTGACATGCGTCCCACCGAATGGATGGTTCAGATTCCACGTCGAGGTTTCCTTTGGGGATTTCCCCGATCCTTCGTTCACGGGAATACCAATTTGCCGATTCCCAATACGCTAGTCATCTGATGGGCCTTTGACCTGCCACCTATCCTCCGGGGTGGCCCACACGCTATCTGCTTTATCGGGAAATCGCGTATCGCGATTTCGCGATGTTTGATGCACTTGTTTACGGGACTCACGAAACTCTGATTCCCGATTCTCCGATGAAGCACCTGTCACCTGCCCTCCAGGGTGGCCCACATGCTATCTTCCTTATCGGGAAATCGCATATCACGATTTCGCGATGTGTGATGCAATTGTTCACGGGACTCGCGAAACTCCGATTTTCGATGAGCCCTTTTCTCCACGCGCTGGCCCTCTTGGCTCAGCTCCGGGTCCACATGAACATTACTCTGTGACCACAACCTTACCCCGTCGGGGCTACGGGGTTTGTGATGCCTCAATGCATACAACCGTGGAATTCTCGATTGTCCAAATCTCAACGCTCCGTTACGCTGACAACTGGTCTCCACTACGCCTCCGTCCTCCTACTTTGTTGTGCTGATAGCTGGCCCCCACTCATCGGGGTTTCACTGATCGTGATTTTACAATGCATAAATCACTTGTCACCTGGATCCCCAATTCTCCGATGAACAAAAATCCGACGACGCCCGATCCTTTGCCACCTGTCCTTGCAGATGGACGGTCCCTATTATGTCGTTATTTCGAGACTTTCAATGTCCCGGTTCTCACGACCTTGAGAACTCCGATCTCTCGATGGCTTATCTCCCTCGCAGCTTCTGCAGATCTGACGGCTGTCGACGACCCTCTTCGATGATCATACGTGCCTATCCAAAACTCAACCATACACTGATTTTCTTACATGAAAACTCTTATTCTTCTTTTGCCTCATGCTTTGCCATCAATGACAATAGTTCCAACAAATTGCAATACGATTTTTAGTTTTAATGCTTCATTCATGCTTTCAGTCATGAATGAAGCATGAAAACGCAAGATAAAAATAATTAGGAACAATCAAAACATCCTCTTTACAACCAAATAGTCACCTTCAAATCTAAATATTTACAGGATGAGGCATAGGGAGCTACATGAATTGTCATTTGTCACTTTAAAAAGAAAAAAATTATGTAGGGCTGCCAACAAATCCCTAGGGGTGTATACCCTCTGACTCCCGAGGGCATGCAGACCAAAATCAAGGTAGATGAAGGAGGGTGTACACCCGTATAATCCTCCAAGATACCTTGCAATAAAAGAATTGTAAAATAGAAAATGAAGAGAACTTGATGGAGGGTGTATGCAATTATACTCCACCTAGGGTTTTAACTAACAATTTCATAAAGTGAGCAAGAAGAATGCATATTTTCCTTACTAATACCAAGAAAGTTACAATATCAAATCCTAGTTTCACTAAGAAAAGCCATCCATAATAAATAACAAGAGTCTCCAAGAGGTGTGCACCACCTTGTCACATCCATTCATCAAGATATATACCAAAAAACATTTGCAAGAGAGAGATACCAAAACTGCTCAAGTATAGCGAAAACTTCAGCCAATGTAGTCTTCTCACAATGGGAGAGATATGATCAAATGAGATAGAAATTATATCCATTTATAAAAAGACATATAATAATATTTTGTACAAAAAAATTATAATAACCACAAAGTAAGGGGACAACAACCCTTACTTTCCCCCCTTACAATATAAAATTCAAATTAAAATTTAAAAATTGCACAATATAAACCCTAAGGTGACATCATCCTTTTAAGAGTGACATCTTGAACCCTTGAGAAATTGGTTGGAGTATAAGTTTGAGGTCATTGGTGCTTATATATCCTCCTTCTCATGTGCTATATCCTCCTTAATTCATCTCCCATCAAATTGTGCAAAGTGTCAATGAGTAACAACCCTACCACCACAACCTCAACCCTAGGTGACATCAAACCCTCTTTGTATGACCTTTTGGTCCTAAGAGTAAGTCGTTCAGATAGTAAGAGGTTGGGTTAGGTATTCCATGATGTCATCTAAGCCCTCCAAAGGCAATCATCATCATCATGCATGTGGACCTAGTTATCCAAACTGTGGGCTTCAAGCCCCAAGGAAGGCCAAACTAGGATTGTTCTTCCAAATCTGTCCACCAACTAGGTCCTGCAAAGACAATGAATATTCCCTCCAAGGATATAAATTCAAATTCATCATGATGAGTAAATAAAATCAACAAAATAACCATCCAATCATGTACATCCAAACTACCTTTTCAAAATAAACAAGTGCTCAAAGACCCTATGCAGTTTTCCAAGTTTTAGGTATGGGAGGGTTGACAAAGCGACCCATTGGGTGAATCATACCTCAAGTTTAGGAGTGTTTCCCAAGTGGACCTTTATATAATTCATGTGGATGAAGTAATATGGATATCAATTCAAATTCATCATGATGAGTAAATAAAATCAACAAAAGAACCATCGAAGCATGTACATCCAAACTACCTTGTCAAAATAAACAAGTGCTCAAAGACCCTATGAAGTTTTCCAAGTTTTAGGTATGGGGGGGTTGACAAAGAGACCCATTGGGTGAATCATACCTTAAGTTTAGGAGTTTTTCCCAAGTGGACCTTTCCCTAAGTCATGTGGATGAAGTGAGATGGATGGGGGAAAGACTCTTGGGCATGGGGTTCATGACATACAAGGGATTGAAGTGTCTCATTTATGGGTTCCTTTGTATAGGGTGTGCCACACATTTGTTTTCAATGCAACCTTTTTCCAATCCCATTTATTTCCTTTTATTCTTTTAATATCTTTCCAAGTTGAAGACAATGTGGGGTTTCTACCTAAGCATGAAAAACAGTTCCCACCTTGACTCTACCTTGTTCACATCATGCTTCCCGAAGTTGAAAACCTATGTGGGGATGCTATATAAGCATGAAATATAGTTCCCACACATGCTCCACCTTAGTTGGAATTTGAATTAGTTATTTTTCACTGGTCCCATTAGTTTCTTACAAGAGAAATTTCATTGTCCTCGGGACCCCTGGGAGAGAATATAGAAGGTTAATGATTGGATTTTATATTTTTTATAGGTACAAGCCTCTGGGCCTTCAACTCCTTCTTCCCATCAAATGAGGGACAACCCCTTCTTGGGTTAGTACACACAAAAAATACCAAAAGGTAGGGAGATGAGGGGATGAAGTGTGGAAAGTGACAAGTATGGTCAGGAATGGAATGATGACTTATCAAGAGGACCTCTTGGTACCAAATATATCCCCAAGGGTGACCCACTTACTAGGGAACTATGTCAACCACCAAAGTGAAATAGGGAAAAGAGCATAATATACAAGCAAATGTTACATAATCAAAAGAAGTTTAAAATGAAACAAACTCAAATACCTCAAATATTGAAATGACACTCACCATAATACCTGACTTGTAACTCATGGATCAAGACCCAATTTCTTCCCGAAACTAGTTGATGTGGTGGATACCATCTTTATGAACATGGAGCTCTGCTACCGAGGTGGGTCTCTATTTGTACAAGTGTTTACTGTTGTTCAAACTGTCTCTCGATACTCCATTTCCGCAACCTAAGGGCCTTGAGACATAATCTCTTTAGTTATCCCTAGGATTTGGGGATAACAAGACCAATATGCACTAGAGGATTTATCAACCTCAAATCTTCAACAATAAACTCCAACTTGAGAAATATCTATATCTCACTAAATCACGTTCATCAATGCAAAAAATTTATTTCTCCAATGCAAACGTCAGATTAGTGCCTTTAAAATTTGGGTGAATGGAGTCTTGAATGGAGTCTTGAGTTAGATCAACAAAATCCCTAGGGGTGTAAATACTCTTACTTCCTAGGGCATTCAAATCAAACTAAGGTAAATAAAGAAGGGTGTACACCCTTGTACTCCTCCTAGAAACCTTGAAATAAAATACTTGTAAAACTAGAAAATCATATGAAGCTTAATGGAGGGTGTATGCACTTATACTCCTCCCAAGGTTTCAACCAACATAACTATGAAATGAAATAAAAAACCCTAGTTCACCAAGAAAATTACCACAATTTCATAGGGTCTTTGACACTCACCATAACAACTGGATTGTACCTCATGGAGAAAGACAAAATGTCTTTCAGAAGCTAGGTGATGTGGTGGATACCCTCATGATGAACTTGGAACTGTGATGGCGAGGTGGGTCTCTGTCTGTGAAAGTGGACACTATTGGTCAAGCTATCTCTTGGTACTCCATGTCTGCAACCTCATTGCCTTGAGACATCATCTCCTTCTTTATCCCTAAGAGTTGGGGATAACATCTTGGTCCTACTAGGGGACATGTACTCACCGTAGAATGCATGAGCACTACAACATCTTCTGGTGGACATGTGCCTACACTAAAACAAAAAACTGTAAAATATAAGATGGTTATATCACCCTTCATCCATATATATCAAAACCAAAACTTAAAACTAATATAGAAAGAAAATTTTGCATTTTTTCAAAAATTTCTAAACTAAACATGTAATATGATGAAAGAAATGTGCAAGTAGAGAAAAATGAAAAATGAAATGCAACTAAACTACCATGAGAAATCAAGATGCAAATGCAAGGAAAACAAGATGACCTAGAAACTTACTTAGGTCCCATGACCTAAATAAGTCAAGTTCCACTATTTTGAGGAGGGATCAATTTACTAGTAATGGAATCCTCCTCCCTTCTATCGTGGAAAAATAAAAAGAGTTTGGCCCGGATATTTCCTCTATATTATAGGGCCCCAACCACAGACTGTCAAAATTTTGGTGCATTCCAGGTTTTTCTCTCCTCTTGTCCCACATAAAGACCTGTTCCCCCTTCTTGAAATCTCTTTTCCTTGCTCTACGATCAAAATTCCCTTTAATTTTTCTTAGTTATTTTCCATTTGATCAAAAACCATTCTTCGAGTTTCATCCAATTACATAAGTTGGTCAATTATCCCTTGTAATGTTTCTTTATCTGTTCCAAATTGTTGAGATATTTGCAGTGTTGGAATCTGAAGGTTTGTATGTATGTGCCCTTCTAATCCATAAACAAAATCGAAAGGGTTTTTCCGAGTAGAGGTCTTAGTAGTTGTGCAATTTTCCCATAAGGCATACTTAATCTTGCTATCCCAACTTTTCTTGTTTTCCCCAACAAATTTCTTTACAATATTCATGATAGTTTTGTTTCTTGATTACACTAACCTGTTTCCTTGAGGATATTAATTTTAGGAGTGGTACAATATGATTCCACACTTAAAACATAACTCATTGAGTGCCATCAAGACAAAATCTTTGGTGTTATATGTGGTTATCTTGGCAGGAATGTTGAATCTAGTGATAATTGTTTCCTCAAGGAACTTCATCACAACCTCTTCTGTTGCTTTTTTGTTTTCATGTCTTCTTCCCATAAGGTAAAGTAGTTAGTAGAAGTCAAAACCCATCGATAACCATTACTATAGTTTTCCTTGAATTCTCCAATGAAATCCAGTCCCCATTTTTGAAAGGGTGTTTATATGGCGACTGACTTAAGGGGAAGGGAAGGGAGACATTATTTCCTGACAAAGAATTGACGCAGATGATAGGATATGACCTATTGATGCATGTCATAAAATAGTGGGCCAATAATATCCCTCCCTTAATATCTTATGGGAAGTAATAAGAGCTGCAAAATGGCCTCCACAATACCTTGAATGAAGGTCAGCAACTAACTTGTCAGCTTCTTCCTTATTCACACACCTAAGGATCACCCCATTAGGGTTCCTCCACCTGAGACCGTATTTTGTCAAGTAATAATTCATATCTTTGAGCCTTAGGTATCTCCTCTTATGATCTACCAAATGATCAGGGCAGGTGAGGTTCTTCAAGTAATAAATGATATCCAAATACCATTAGTTGTTCTCAATTTTTCTTACGACAACGTTGATTTGTTCCTTCTTTCCTATCTCGTTGGATTATTGATTAATTTTTGTCAAAATCTTATCCAACCCTTGGCCTTTGATGATATTGGATGGTTTTATATCTAAATCATATTCCTGTATCTTTGAAACCCATTTTCCCCTTGATCAAAGAAAATATTTTCGCGATAAGCATATTTTACAACGGGGTAAGGGATGAAAGATTTAATTTTATTGTATCCCACATACGTCCTAAAATGATTGAGGGACTTGACAAGAGCATAGGCATGTTTTTCTATAATGGTGTAAATAATCTTTGAGCCCCTAAGGTTCTTTCTCATGAAAGCAATTGGTTTTTCATTCCCCTGATCATTTTTTTCCAATAGAAATCCTCTCATGGTGTCCTTTGAAGAAAACGAGAATATGATGAAGTATTTAGCAAACTTTGGATTGACCAGGACCGATGTGATAGTTACTGCTTCCTTGATACATTGGAAATATAACTTACCTTCATTTTCCCATTCAAAACGAGAATCCTTCTTTAACAATATATTAAGGGTCTTAACAATTTCATCAAAGTTTAGGACAAACCTTCTTATGAAGTTTATTTGGACAAAGAAGGACTGCAAGGATTTATTGTCTTTAGGGAGAGGGATATTTTTGATGGATTCAATCCTGGTAGGGTCTATTGATATTCCATCTTTAGAAATAATATGACCCGACAACTTTCCTTTATCCAAACCAAATATTGATTTCTTAGGGTTGAGAGAAATGTTGTATTCTCTGCACCTTTGGAAAATCATTCTTAAGTGATGGATTTGCTAATCCCTTTTCTTGGAAATAATGGCTAGATCATCCTCGTAAATATCTACAAGTTTTCTGATCAAATCTTTGAAATCATAATACATGGAACATTGGAAATTAGTGCCTGCGTTGGTAAATACAAAGGGCATTCTCAAATAATTTTAAGTCCCCCAAGGGGTGGTGAAAGAAATTTTTAGTTTGTCATCCTCCTTTACCAACATCTAGTTATATCCTGAGAAACTGTCAAGCATGGACATCATCTCTTCTTTGGTGACCCTTTGTAGAAGATATTCCATTTTTGGTAGAGGATAATTGTATTTACGTGAATCTTGGTTCAAATTTATGAAATCAACACATATGCTGATATCATTAGTATTTTTCATGAAAATGACTGGATTAGATACCAAGACAAATACCTGATAGGCTCAATTATTCATGCCTCAACCATCTTTTGCAACTCTTTTAGGAATTGTAGTGAAACGTTCGGGTTCATTTTCCTTATCTTCCGCCTGAAGGTTTTTGTGCCTTACTTAAGGGAAATAATGTGTTGTATGACATCCTCTTGATAATCCTTCAAATCTTCATAAGATAAAGAAAAAAATGTATTTAAATTCTCTTATGAGGGTAATCAACTTCTCCCTTTCATCGAGCATTGTTCCTTTTCCAAACTTCACAATTTTTGGGGATTCCTTGGTGCCAATATTGAATTCAATGACCTCGTCATCGATTTTGCTTGACGACTTCCCCTTATACATGTCATTTTGATAAAAAATTATTTGGATGGGTATGACACCTTTGGGTAAGGTCAATCAGGTAAATCAATGATCTCAATATTTTCCTTTTCTACCAATAAATTTATCTGGGCTTCTGAGAATTCACCTTCATTCTAGAGAAAACACAGAATTTGGTTTCCATTATCAAAAACGTGCTAATGTTCCAAGTTATTAGGTAGTGAAGGACCAAAATTTACTTCCTCTTTATAGAGACCGATCTCTTTGGAGAGATGTAAAGTAGACACATAAACGATAAGGTTTTTTGGAAAATTATTCTCTTCCCTAGAGATGTCTTCAATCAAAAAGTTATCAAATTTCTTCATGGCATCCCAGATGACATCTCTATATTGTTTCAACCTTGGGATCTTAGGAGTGGAAATTTTGTTAACTTGTGAGATGATTAAGTTTGAGTCTCCTCTTACATGTAGGGACTTTATGTTCATTTCAATAGAAAGGTTCATGACCAATATGAGGGATTCATACTCAACGATGTTGTTTGTGCAATTAAACTCAATCATGTACGAGAATAGGGTAGTCTCATTATCTTGTGATATCAAGACTATTCATGTGCCTGAGCCTGATCTTGAATGTGCACCATAAAAATATAAGCCCCAAGATCCTTCCTTATTTTCTTCATCTACAAAAAGGAAGTTTTCCAAAATGAAGGTTTTTTCAATCCCCTCATCCAAAACTTGATGGGTTATGTTGATGTGATATTTTACAAAGTCCTGTTTATTGGTCTTGTCTGGAGAAACAATTTCCTCGTATTTGTTTATGACACAAACTTCCTTCTCTTTGTGTGGCTCTATTATAACTTGTTGAATATGTTGCAAACACTTTTCTTCAGCCTGCATTGCTGTTTTTTTTCTTTCAACCTTCAAAATATCATTTATTGGGGGATGCATTTTTTTAGATGTCGGCCCTTTATATTTCCCCAATAGACTCATCATGAGACCATCAACTTGTTGAACGACCTCTTCTCATTCCCTCTGTAGGCATGCCCTAATATTGTGGGGAGGGTCCGATATGATAAAGTCATCAACTTGATTTATCTGGATGATTTCCTCTAGACTGTCCTCATCTTGGCAAAGATAAGAGGTCATGTTCTCCTCTATCTCACATGCCCTTTCTTGGGATTCAAATAAAGTTGTAGTGCATCCCTTTCCAATTATAAATACACAAGAATCTTTCATGGTTGACATGTAGGACTTGAGGATGGTACTCTGAGAGGGTGTGAAATATTGAGGAAAACTCCTTACGACGGTGTTGAAACTATCATTGGAGTCCCTTATACTTTCTCTTGGATTTCTTTTGTAGTTATAGAGTTGATCATAAAGGGTCTGACAATCTTTGTTTTTTCTGAATCTTTTGGTAAAAAATTCTTGAAAAATATCCCAACTCATGATTTTCCATGGAAGAATACTATCATACCACTCCTTATCCCTTTCGACAAGAGTGTAGGAGAAGAGTCTCATCCATACGTCTTCATTTTCATCATAGGTTTCAAGAGCACATATGAAGGCATCTAAATGATCTTTGATTGTAATGAAATCATATCCTGAAAAGATAGGGATCCATTCCTTAAAGTCCCATGGGAGTTTGTGAGGATATCCAGGGATCATTGTCATGTCTAAAGGTTTGTATGCATCTTTAACCCATGGGATCCAGGTAGTATTTGGTGAACTGGTCACGGATGAGAGTGGAGGTGTACATGAAGTAGGTGAAGATGGAGGGATAAGAGAGGTAGATGGACAATCATGAGAAATGGGGGATAACGAAGGACTAGACCATTTGGGTGAATTTTTATGATGGCTGGAAGCATGCTTAGGACTTGGATACTTATTTTTCTAGGTGCGCCCCATATTGGATTTGCTAGATGAGATTTAAGACAATATTATCAAGGGTGGAAGGGTAACATCCTTCAAGTGGAGTCGCTAGGAAATCTAGGGTTAAATGATTTTGGATTATAGCTTGCCAAAGTGTCATTAGGGAATGAAAGAGGATTCAAAATCCTGCTCGAAAACAATGCCAAAATGTTATCGTGCAAACTATAGGTTGGTCAAAGTTCAAACCAATCCAATGGATGGAGATAATGGTGGGAGAGATTACCCACTTTCACCTCAGATAAACCATCCCTCACTTTTGTGAAGGAATAATCCGACACAAGGGGGAGTTCCAGGTGACCCTAGGGGGGATGTGAGATGGAAAGTGATACTAACAAATATATTCCCCTATAGGTCAAGTTACTAAGTGGAGAGTGGCTTGACAATGAGATTCAGAGGTGGTTTATGGTTTCCAAATATTTGAGTACCTACATAATATGGTTGTACTTGCTCGAGACACACGAAAATACAAGATACAAGCTAAACAATCCAATGGACAAGAAAGTTAATATTGTTGTTCCTATTTGCAGCAATAAACAGAAATATATATCAGCAAGTGAATGATAGTTTAAATTTGCTAAATAATATGCTTAAATTCTAGTAAATGATGCAAGAGATAAGCTATCAACTACTAGTATAACTCAAGTGTGAAAGCATAAGACTTTAGCAAAAAACCAAGGCTATTATAAAAACATATTGCAGAAATATATTATCAGCATTATGGCTGTAGGAAAAAGTTTCTACAACAGAAAATGTCAACCCAAAAAAAGTACAAGTAAACCACCCAAAAGGTGCACTAAGACTAATAGAGATTGTTATGGTAGCTTGCTAGCAAATTTTGACGGTTGGAATGCAAGTTATGAATAAAAAAGAGAGTGATTTTCTGTAGCCCTAATGGATTTAGATTTTTCTTAGCTATAGCTCCAAGAAAAATAAGTATAACAAGACATCCTAGAGGCTTTAGCAGCCTCAAAGTATCAACAATAAACTCCAACTTGAACAATATTGATATCTCACTAAATCACGTTCACCAAAGAAAATAATTTATTTCTCCAATGCAAACTTTAGATGAGTGCATTTAACATTTGGGTGAATTGAGTCTTGAAATAATGAGTTATATAAAAGAAATCCCTAGGGGTGTAAATCCTCTTACTCCCTAGGGAATGCAAATCAAACTAAGGTAAATCAAGGAGGGTGTACATCCTTGTACTCCTCCTAGCAACATTGAAATAAAAGACTTGTAAAACTAACAAATGGGATGAGTATTAATGGGGGGTGTATGAGCTTATACTCCTCCTAGGGTTTCAACCAACAATAATTATGAAATAAGCAAGAAGAATAAATAATTGTAGATTTTCCTTACCAATTCCAAGAGAGATGCAAGAACAAAACCTAGTTCACCAAGAAATTAACATTCATAAACAAGAGAAGAAGTATAAAAGAGGTATGCACCACCTTAGCTCAAACATTCACCAAGAGATAATCACCAAAAATCATTTTCAGAAGGGAGAGATATCAAAATGCCCAAGTAGGGTGTAAATTTCAGCCATTGGTCTTCTCACAATCGGAGAGCTATGATGTAAAAATGAAATGAAATGATCTCTATTTATACAAATACTGCTACAAGTGTTTGCCCACTTAATTTTAGGGTAAAATAAAAATTAAGGGGACAACAACCCTTAGTTTTCCCATTTATAATATACAATTCAAATTTAACCCTAAAATGCACATAAGAAACCCTAAAGAAACATGATGTCACCCCTTTAGGGAAACATTTTGGCACCTTTAACAAATCATTGAACTTGAATATGTAAAATTGGGCTTCCAAAGGCATCCCTCTCAAGCGCTAGGGTCCTTAATGTGCCCCTCTCCATCCTAATATTCCAAGTGTCAAGCAACAACAACACCACTACAAACCCTAGCTCTAGGGTGACATCAACCTCCTCAAACATGACGTTTTAGCCTCAAGAGAAAATGGTTAGGTTGGGTTATTTCCTCCATGGTGTCTCCTTAGGCCTCCAAAGGCTAGCATTGTTGTCTGGTGTGCGGGCCATGGTATCCAACCTATGGGATTCAAGCCCCAAGGAAGCCAAAGCTAGGCTTGTTCTTCCACATTTGTCCACCAACTAGGTCCTACAAAGACAATGAATGTGCCCTCCAAGGATTTCAATTCAAATGCATCATGATAAATAAATAAAATCAAGAAAAGAGTCATCTAAGCATGTACATCTAAACCACCTCATCAAAATAAACAAGTTCTCAAAGACCCTATGCAATTTACCAAGTTTAGGAATGGGAGGGTTGACAAGAAACCTATTGGGTGAATCGTACCTCAAGTGTAGGAGTGTTTCCCAAGTTGACCTATCTCTAAGACATGAGGACAAAGTGACATATATGGGGGAAAGACTCTTAGGAATGGGGTTCATGACATATAAGGGACTGTAATATCTCATTTATGGGTGCCTTTGTAGAGGGTGTGTTGCACCTTCATTTTCAATGCAACCTTTTTCCAAGCCCATTTATTGCCTTTTGTTGTTTTTTTATGTTTCCAAGTTGAATACAAGGTGGGGCTTCTACCTAAGAATGAAAAAACATGCCCACCTTGAATATACCTTGGTCACATCATGCTTCCCCAAGTTTAAGTCATGTTTGCGGATTCTACCTAATCATGAAAAACAATGCCCATAGGTCCCATTATTTTCTTACGAGAGACATTTCATTATCCTCAAGATCCCTGGGAAATAATCTAGAAGGTTCATATTTTGATCTTATATTTTTTCATCTACAATCCTTTGGGCCTTCAACCCCTTCTTCCCATGAAATGAAGGACAATCCCTTCTTGGGTCAGTACACATGAAAATCCCAAAAGGTAAGGATATGAGGGTAGGGTGAAATCATGAAGATGGGTGTCTATTTTGCTTGTTTTATGAGGAAAAAAACTATATTTTCACAAGTTCTTCAACTTCCGGCATACAAAGTATTTTTTTTATTTAGAATTTCACTTTACAGTAAAAACAAAACCTGTGAAGAATTTTGTTAGCTTTCCAATGAATATTTTTTATTTTTTATTTATTAAGATTTGATATGTCAATTTGCCAATTGTTTAACAATATGTTCCTTAAACATGAAATGAATGATAATGAGTTATTTTCCCCCCCAACAATGTATCTATTATTAAACTTATATTTTTAACATATGAAATATAATACAACAATATACAAAGACTCTATTTTATTATGACTATAATTTTGAATCTAACGGATGAATATTATAATTTCAAGATTTTTTTGAAGTTGACCAAGCTGAAAACGTTGTAGATTTTAAACACATGTTTTACTCCACCTTGTATCTATCTGAATTTGTACTTAAAAGTAAAATATAAAAATATCCTTTTGAAAAGAAAAGATTAAGGATTATGAATATAATTTTTTCTAAATTTTTCACTGTGTATTTTTAGAGATACAGATATTTCATTTCACTGAATCATAATGTCTGCTGAAAATATTATGCAGTGATTTTTTTCTTTTAAATTAAATAAAATTAGATAAAAATAATGAAAATGAAAACAAATTATAGGAATTGAAAGTAGATTCAATTTTGCAAATGTTGGTGTCATTTTCGAAACCAAGCTCTGAGTATTTGCAAGAGTCTGCAACCTCCAAAGTTCAGGTAAGATTGGGGTAATTATCTGGTTTCTGGATATAGTCCCAATTTCTCATTTTCGACAGAAACAATATTGTGCTTATTTAGGTTTCTGTGGTGAGATATTTGTTCAGAAATTGCCGGAAAAACCACAGTGCTATTGATAGCTTGTCGTCGACGTTTCAGATCCACAACAGGATCCATTAATGCCACCTAACTAAATTAACCCTAATTTAACCTTTATTAACACAAAATTAATATTAAAATTAATTTTAATAATAGGGTCAACCCTAAAATTTAGCCTATTCTTAATATAAAATTTAATTAACCCCATCGGGTTATCATTTTAATTCATTAATTAAATACCTAATTTGATAAACCTCCCCAAACCTAGGGTTCACTTTTCACTATTTATCAAAGGCTCCTCTCTTGTTTTTCCTCTGGCTTTTTTGTCCTGAAGATGGATCCTGTTGTGGATCCAAAACGTCGACGACAAGCTATCAATAGCACTGTGGTTTTTCCGGCAATTTCTGAAGAAACAATATTATTTGGGATGAAAAAATAAATTATAATGGAAACCGTAAAAAACAAATGGTTTCCAAGGTTTTCGGCCGAAATTTGGTTGAGCAAATTCTGTTGGTCGGAAAAAATGAAAAGACATGTCGTATCATTTCATTTCGCGCCAAATCGTATAAATACGCTTTCGACCGAACACATTTAACACAATTCGTCACTTGTTTGATGGTTTTCTAGAGCACCTAAACAAAGTTTTGAATCATCTTTTTGGTTTTTGTTGAATAAGGTAATTGATGTTTGTTCAATTTTTTATTGGAATAACAATTTATATGTTGAAAGATAAATGTTGAGCATTTTTTCAAGGTGAAGTCTTTGTTGAACATATCTTTTACAGATAACTATAAAAGTCATGGGAAACAAAAGTTTGCGCAAGAGAAAATTTGATCGCACTCGAGATTAAACTCACCATAACGAACAAAGGAAAGAGAATTATTGGAGAAATAAATGAGAATGTTCAAATATTGAAGAAAGAAATGATGAGAATGTAAATAGAGATTTTCAACAAGAAGAAGTCCAACCAGATATGCATGCACATATTGTCTATATTAAAAGTATAGAATTCAAATTTAAAATATTGTTTAATATAATTGATTGTAATTACGATTTGATGGTTTTCAAAAAACATAAGTAGATTTCTCTCATAATGTCGATGAAGAAGTTGAAACCGAAATTAAAGAAGAAGACATTGAAAAGGAAATTGAAGCAGAAGATGAATCACCTATAGGTATGTACATAAATTTAGATAATAGAAGATGAACACTTGCATATAGTTTATTGAATTTATGTTCGGGTTTTGTTTTTTAATGTAAACTTTAAATTTAAATATGCAGGAGAATCTATCAACATTGATGATGAAATATTAGAAAATGTTGATGCTGACAAATTTGGGAAGAAAAAAGATAAACATTATATACGATATCGAACTAAGAATATGTATAATACTTTTTTCAAAGATGAATTAGTAACAATAGAAGCTCAACTTTTACTCTGTCTAATAAAGTCAAGAAAATCAAAAGAACCTACATCATTATTGGGTATTCAAAAGTCGACAAAAGATACAAAGGTGAAACAAAATGTCTTTGACAATATAACTAGTGTATTAAGAGATTTTGGAAAATCTTGAAAAAAATATGTTACTGTTGCACGTAGAGCGATACAAACAACAATTGTTTCATATAGAAATATAAAAGATCGTTTGACATGAAACATGGAAACAATGATGGGAAGGTCAAGAAAAACATTGTACAAACATATAGAATTTTGATTGCAAATAGATGCAAATGATGAACTGGCTTGTTGGACAGTGATTTCTAGACAACCCTACAAAGATAGGCTTGCATAAAATGTTAAAGAATTGGCCCGTAATTGTTGGTTGACAGAATCTCATGTTTCACCACATACAAGGGATGTGTTGCGATGAATAATAGAATGAAAACAATATGAAGAACATACAAAACATATATTTCCAATGAAACAAATAGAATTGCTCAATAAGTTCAAATAAGAGCACAAAGAAGTTAAAATTTCCATCAATACATGTGTGCAACAAAAACCATGGTTTGTTAGACCCATCACTGTTCATGACACTTGTTGTTGTCGTTATCATGTGGAATTTGAGTTGTATTACAACACTTTTCTTGATTTTGGTAAAACTTTATGGCCAAGTTCACTTCCTCCTTCCACGTTCCCTGCTTTAATATCTGAAATTCTATGTGAAAGAGAAGGTGATGAATTATTTTACAAAAACAAATGTGTTGGTGGAAATAAATGTGATCGTTGTGGAAATCTAAGTTTGTTTCACTCAAAGTATCCTATTGATATGAATGATCAATCATTTTCTAATATAACAGTCAATTGGAATATATATGATTATATCAACAACATGGCTCCACATTCTTCAAATGTTATTTCCAAAAGGATTGATTTGAAAGTAGATAAAATCTGTGTGATAGATTTTTTGAAGAAGTTTGAGGAAGGAATTTATAAATACACCAAGCATTCACATAGAGCTCGATGGAAATACCTCCAATTCAAACAATCTCGTGAAGTGTTTACATCGGGGACAATTTTGTTTGTAGTTGATTTTGCAGAGAATTACACATTCATTGCACAGAAAGAAATACATAGTGATTATTATCATTTTTATCAAGTCATGATATTTGTCCACATTATATATAGACATTCTCAATGGAGTTTTGATAACATAGAAAGAACCAACGACAATCAACATGTTATTAAAGAATATCACTTTTATATAAGTGATGATCGAGCACACGACACACATTATGTACAACATTGTTTTGATAAATTTTATGATTTATTGAAAGAATGTGAAATAGGATTCGATCGACATTGGATATGGTCAGTGGGTGTGTGGGTCAGTTCAAATATTCACGATCATTCTATTGGTTATATCGTCTTCATAAAAAATCAAATATTACACATTGTTGGAATTTTTTTGAGACTGATCATGGAAAAGGAGAGCATGAAGGTGCAGGGGCATGTGTAAAATGAGCACTTCAAAGGTATCAGATAAACTCTCATGCCGATCTATTTGAAGTCGTTGATCAAGTTGTTGAATGGTACAAAATGGCACTAAGCAATGAATATAATCTGTTAGGGGATGTGCGTAGGTGTGTCTATATATACATGTTACACATGTACATAGGATATTTTTATTTGAACGTGTTCAAATTTATATTCAATCTTCAATCATTTTCTTGAGAGATTTCAAGTTAACAAGTTCTTGTCTTGTGAAGGTTTTTTTGGTATGTTGGAATCCAAGTTGTAAATAGATCAATCCCATATGATGCCAGTACAATACATGGGACAGAAAAAATAAATTCAGTTAAAACAAAACATTATCAAAATGTGTTTGCATTTGATAGAAGAAATGAGTCTTGTTTTTGTTCAGTTTGCATAGAGGACACAAAATGCACAAATATTTGTGAAAATTAAAATGCAGAATATGTTAAAGCTTGGGGACATACCAAACTTAATATAAAAGGGAAAATGCCACTTGCAATCTCAGAGGAGATGGAATCAAATGAAACTATAGTGTCAGTTGATGGTGACAAAGTTTTTGATCTTATTAGAGAAGGTAATTTTATGTTAATTTTTTTCAAATAACGTGTAGATGTACTTGTGTGATAATCTAACACGAACTATTTGTTGTCCAATATATCCAATTATTTGCAGGAGATGTCTTTTCCATGGTTGCACCTGTAGAAAACACTGAAAACGTGAAATACTATTTGATGCAATGCACAGAACAAAAGATGAGGATATTAGAAGATTTTGATGATAACGATTTATATATGAAAGAGGATCCATTGTATTGAAATGATATTTTTTTCAAGAAACCCATCAAATCGATACTCATGTTCACTTTCAAGATTACCAGTCAGATGTCACAAGTTGTCAATATAGTCATTTGGTATGTGCAATGCGCATACAGTTAATAGAAGTTCAATAAAAAAAAAGTTAGAAAATGGAAAAATGTCCAAATTCGATCATGAATGAATAATTGAAGATGGAATACCATTACGATTTTTTTAAACAAGTGAAACATGTACATTCCATAATTTTTTATTTTTCATTGAAAGTACATGTATTTATGAATATCTAGGATTCTAGAATCATTTCCTGTTTAGTTTACTTTCATGGTCCATTCAATTAAGAAAAGTTGTATTTCCCATGAATTATAAATTTTACCAAACCTTATTTACAATTTCAGGGAAGAACCTATAGATTGTATCTAGGGAACCTAAATTGACCTATACTTTGGATGATTATACTTTAATCCTACAAATTATCCAAATCATATATACACAAATCCTTTAATGCATGCAACCAATTTACTACATATAGGATAAATGCATCATTATTTGCAATTTGATTGTTCAATGTTTTTTCATATGAAGAGGATAACTTCATATCAAAACTAGGACCCATTTCCATGTCATTATAAGGAACTATTGATGGCTAAGAAAAACTTTAAATTCTGATAAATTTTAATATCAATATAAATTTTAATGAAGATCGCTTACTTATATTAAATTTGATGACTTGTTTTGACTATTTTCAACCATATTTCCAAATAAAACAAAGTTTAAATTATAAGTGAGAAACTATAATTTTTATTTCACATTTTCTTGAATATTTCATTGTGAAATTTCATAAGAAACTATAAAATTTGACGAACTATAAAATTTAATTTTTATTTCACATTTTCTTGAATATTTCATTGTGAAATTTCATAAGAAACTCTAAAATTTGATGTTTTTTTTAAATCAAGAAAATAGTATATTGAAATTATTTCATCCAATATTTTATATAAAAAAACATAGTGCAAGTAAAATCAAGACAAGAAAAAAATTACATGAGTCATCTCAATATCTCTTCTATCTCTTCTTGTTCTTTTCTTAGCTATTGTTATCATCTTTGTACTTTTCTCATAGTTTTTCGTATGAGAAAGAAGGTGAATTCAAATACCATTAAAACCTTTCATTGAGATGTTGATGTAAATTGATACTTTGATGTAAATGTGAGACAATGTCTCTCTGAAAATATTGAAATGATAAAGACCATCTAAATGTCCTAGGTTCAAATTCAAGTGTGTGTAGAGCCCTTTGTGTGTGTCTCTCCTACTTTGTAATATTTATAACGAATTTCTTCATTCTTTCATTTGTTCAAGTGGTTCTTTCTTTCTATGTATTCTAACCCATTGTTACACTAATTTTATTAGTTCTTTCTTTTTTTTCACGCGAAAAGAACAGTTTCATTGTTATTCTATTAGAATCAAATATTTTTTTTTGTTACATATGGATCTAGAAAGTGGTGATAAAAAACGATCTGTAGTCTTTCCTTCCTTCCACATTTTTACATTGTAGTAAAGTTATAAAAAGTCATTAGTGTCATATGCAAAATTATTCAGAAAAGGGACATCTGTAAAGATCCAGGGTAGAAAATGTAAAAAGTTTTTGTACATACAATAGATCCATAAAAAATTTCTTTATAAAAGAGCCAATCATAATTTCCTTTGAGTGCCTTTTTGGAGAGGTTGTCTGCTACTTTGTTGAACTGTCTATGTATGTGCATAAATTTGATAGATTCAAATATATTATTTAAGCTTCTGATCTTGTCTTTCCAGTTGTTGAGATATATCAGGTTCAGGTTGGATTTAGAATTTATCCAGTCGATAGTGACCTTGGAATCTCCCACAACCATCAATGTTTTTATGGAAAAGTAGGAAGGGAGTAATAATAGTCCTCATAGGCCCAAGAGTTCAGCTTTATGTTGAATTTTATCAGTCCACAATGAAATATGTTCAATTTAATCAGTCCCCATAGGCCCAAGAATAGTCCACAATGAAATATGTTGAATTTTATCATGTGTTTTTGAATAGTCCACAGTGAACATAAAAGGAAGAATTTAAATTAATACATATTAGGAAAGTATTTAAGAGTTTGATGCTTAATTTAATGCATTCTAAGAAGGAGAATATACAAAACCTTAGTTCAAAACTAACAACTTTGCAACTTTTTTTTCCATCAAATTAGTGCAAACACATTTGAGCATTGGTCAGACCACCACAATCTATCAAGCCAAGTCTTGAACCAAACCAAAACAAATATATTCTTACATTAGTAATGGTGTTTAACAGATTAACAACAAAACAATTTTATTTCAACATTGACATAGTAAAGATAGAGACTCTCATCATTTTAATTTCATAGAGATCTCTATTGGTGAAATGGAAACACCACAAGATACCATTTATGGAACATAAATAGTGGTGCAATGAAGAAATGGAGAAAGCACAAAATTAATGTCCTATAAAGACAAAAGTTAGAATATGAAAACCATATCTATGTTATAACTAGCTTAAAGAAGAAAATCTATATTACTAAAATAAGAACAAAGTCTTATAAGCTTCATAGTGAAACTCTCATTGAACAAATCCTATAAAACAGTATAAAACAATATCGTAAAACATAAATTAACCTTTTGAGAAATCAAATATGAGACAATAAATTGATATTTTTAATTCCATATATATATATATATATATATATATATATATATATATAATCAAAGTCTGAATAGTTACACTGCCAAATACATAGGTTCCACATCCATTTTAGGGTCATAGAAAAAACTAAGACATTTAAGTCCAAAATTCTGGACTCTAAGCCATCACTTTAAGATAGATCACTTCATACCTGCAATTCACACCTGCAAAAAAAACCAGAATTCAAAAATTGTGATTAAAACAAAATTGACATACATACCAAAAGAGTTAAGTCTCATCCTTCAACATACTCTTTCCCACCAAATATAATGTAAACATATTTTCCACCAAATATATTTTAGACATCTGTAACAATAAAAAACAATAATAAAAAAAACAATTAACACATATTAGCATATATACTTTAACTAAATATTAAATAAACAATAAGAAATAATATCATACCCAACCATAGTTAAAAAGATTTAAGATATTTACTCTCCACTTTACGCATACATGATTTAAACAATTTGTAAAATCTTATCTAAAATCTTTAAAAAAATTTAAAAGAAAAATTGTGTTCTTGGTAAAAAAAAATTGCGTTCAGAGTTAGATAATAATCTGAAAATAACTAGCATAGCCGCTAACTCGCGGCTGGTGAACGCCGAAAGGCCGGATGTTAAACTTCCTTCTTAGTTAAAAAAACCCTAATTAACACAGTAAAAAAGCTAGGCCCACGAAAATCCGTTTATATTTTTTAATCAAGTAGACGTGGCAATAAGTTAGTGAATACAGTAATTTTTAAACATGATTAGGTAAATGTAAAAAAGTAAACATATAAACGGATGTCTTTATAACAGGTCGGAAGTTAATGGATGAAATCAGAGCCATTCATTTATTGTGACAACTAAGAGTATTCTAGGCATATTTAATCTCGTCCATAAAAAACGTATTAAGAACTAAAAACCTATTAAATGTGCCCATTGTCAATAGGTATACGCCTTTCGGCATAAATATAGAATTGTGTATGAAGAAAGTTCACAAATATCCATATTCAGTCATTCTTCCAATGAAATACTTATCTCCTTGTGGATAAAGTACCAAATCCTTCAGGTGAAATTCGCATCCCAGGTTATGTTATTTGATCTTATTTACTCAACAGTAAAATACTAATCTCCTCAACAATAAAATACTTCTCTCCTCTTCCGTAGTGGCCATATAATCAAATTCCATAATTCTCTTTCAAATTAAAGGACTCATAAATCTCTATATTAAGACATTCTTCCAAAAAACTACTTATATCTATGAAAGTTCACAAATCTCGATTTTAAAAATCATTCTTCCAGAAAATACTTATCTCCTCTTACTGTGGTGGAATAGATGTTCTCATATAATCTTTCATGTACATGAAGAAAACACAAATCTGCACATGTATATTAAGTCATTCTTCAAAAACCAATTTTAAATCTTTCATCTTTAGGATTTATTCATATTACATATAATCAATTTCTCTTTGAAAGCGCACATATACATATGCATAACTTATTTGTAAATCTACTTGAATGTTGGTTTTTGTGGTTAGTAACCAATTTAGTTAAGATTTTGACAATACCTTGGCAAGAAGGAATTCACTTCGTTGTATGTAGAAAACACAAATGTTCATACTACGCCATTCTTGGACAAGAAATCAAGGAATTCCATACTACACCATTCTTGGACAAGAAAGCAAGGAATGGAATCGAATAAAATTTAGAAACTTTCCCTTTTTTGATGTGGGATAGAGTCTGTTATCAAATAATCAAATGTTCAAGTTCAAAATTAGGTCTTCATCATGATCTAAACTTAAATAAGTTTGAATGTACACCATTTAAGACAACGATAAGATTATATAGGGGTTCTATATATTTCAAAATAATTGATCAAAACGTTGAATAGGAAAGGCTAAACTAAAAATTTGAGAAATTTTTTTTGTTGATAAAAGTAAAAAATATAAGTTTATTCAAACTAATCTTGAAAACTTTTATATAAAACCCCAACATAAAAGCAAATTAAAACTCACTAATGTTCAATGAACATACATTTATGAATCATCCTGAATGGATGCATCCTTCCCAGGTATGGGTGTTTCCTCCGCTTCCTCCTCAATCCCAATTTTCCTCCCAAGCACACTCTCAGGTACTCTCTTCTCCACATTACCCTATATAACAAATTTCAAATTTGAAAATTAAATTTAAATGATTTTAACACATTAAATTTAAATTATTTTAACACATTAAATGATACCTGTGAACTCCCACCCTCTTCAAACTCTCCCAATGAGAATTGAGACAAGCCTCCCCAAGTAGTAGGAGATGGAATATGGATCTGTGAACAACACAACTAAGAACTAAATCTAGGATGAAATGTGTTCACATATATACAAAATTATAAATGTTGTTGATCTTATTCAAAAGATTGGAGATTGGACAACTAAAGTTCTCATCTGTGGATATTAGAAAACACATACCTGATTTAACCCATCCAAATTTAAACTTGTGGAATCAAGTCCCCTATTTAATGGAGATTCATTTAACATATCTCCAAACTACAATTAATGACAATAACAACTCGATTATTTCTATAGATACAATGATATATAAATCTAAAATTAGAAATAAACTATCCTAAAAATTTACTAACTAGAACACATACCAATCTGTTGTTCGCGTCATCATTCTGAATGACCTTCTTCTAACTATTACGACAAAATTTTGCATACTTCTTAAGATCTTCTACTGACATGGTATCTAACTCCACATTTGTTTTATAAACAAATATGGCCCGGGAATTGGCTTCCACTTGCTGACGATTCAAGCCAACATCAACACCATAAAAAATCACTTCCAAATTTTCCCCGATTGCATTCCTAGCCTCTTTTCCAACCTATGATGAAGCTCACAACTCTGAATGTGAATAAAATTCCCCTTTTGGGCGAGATACTAAAGGCCGTGGAGGCCTTGACAATTTCGCATTTCAATATGCCCATTTTTTATCATATGTCCATTCTTTACCAATCCCATAATAATTGGATGGTAGACTAGTATAATCAGGGTGCATGTCCATGAAAAAATATACATAAAAGTGTCTTGCAAAATAGTGTGTAACCTCATTGTTCCACGACAATTTCCCATATGTTGCCAAAAATCTGTTATACAACTGTCCTACAATGTCGAGGTGCTTAAAATATTGCACCTTCAATATCTTTCTCTTTCTGCCATATTTGAAATTGAACATCGAAATTGCGTTTTCTTTTGAAACTTTATTTTTTACTACCTCTTATTTATTAAGGCCCATCACTTCTGACTTTCTCCACCTCAGTAGATAAAAAAAATCGTTAGTGGTTGGCCCCATCTTTTGATATGCCTCCATAAAGTTTTGCAATGAATGAAAAACAATATGCAAGCTTTGTTTACTCTCTTGAGGGAGTTCCAATACCTCCAAATCATTTTCCAACCCCCTTTTAACACCTGAGCATCGCTCAAGGGTCATTTATTCAGTAATCCCTTCCCAGGAAAATTCATCACCAATATTCGAAGGATAGGTGGACGTAGGCGTGTAATATTATGTTTCTTGATAACATGGCCTCTTAAATATACCTTCACCCTCTGCACCAACATTAGAATATTCGTGACACCCACTCTCTCTTTCATTGTCATCCCTTGCTCTAAACTCATTATCTACACACACATTTTAAAGTAATTACAACATTTAACTTGACATAAATTTAAATACACAAAAATACAACAAAAATAAAGAAAATCAAGGAAAATTACCAAAAATATTCTCTTGTCATGAGGTATTCCCTTCATTCTTAGGTGTAGGAGTATCAATTCACAACCTATCTAAGAAGGTTGCATCCATAACACTTTCTTGAGAACATTCTGCATTTAATCTATTCACAGTCTCGTTTGATAATATCCTCTGATGAGATTGTCGTTGGTCACTCAGAGTCTCAGTCGAAGAAGAAGTTCCTCTTCTTCCTTCTTGGGAGATCCTAGAGAGTTTCTGAGGAACGTTTGGAGAATTCCGTGTCGACATATCTCCTCAATATCTATCCTTTTGAAATTCATGAAAAGTTAAGCACAAGACAAGTATGAGTTAATATCTCCAACATTGACCAACAAAAATTATGAAGAAAGAAAAAAAAATAAGACAAAATTAATAGAAATTTTCTTTATGTTAGACACAATTATAATAGGGTGATGCATAACTCCACTACCCATGCCCATTTCAAATATATTTTAGTTTCTTAATATTAACACAAACAACCTTAGTAAATCCACCAAGAGTACATGGGTCAAAGTCTAGTAACGAAGTAGCGGTTATCTATATGGGAAATCAAATTTCATGCATCTAATAGGTATGGAGCACAGTCCATGAAAATCAACGATTAACTTTACGTCATGTTTGGTTGGATGGAAGAAATATGCCATCTACAAAGCAATGGAACTAAGTATCAACAACTCTGTATTACACTTGGAGGGGGCATTAATAGAGAAAATGTATTATATGATTGCAAGTTGTTGGAATTATGTTTATGACAGACCTTTTTATATACTAAGCGTCTGTGATTAGATGATTTGACAATGCTAAACATTCATTTATATGTGGTTATAAAGCGTTGTTTATATTCTTACTGACCTTCTTGTAGTGACCCCATCGATGCAGGGGCTAAAAATGGCCTCTGAATCATTTTGGTAGATCCATCATGTCAGAAACCCCATGGACAACCAGGACTTGGCCAGGTGATTTCAATGCTTGTGTAAATACAAAGAGTAATACATCACCATCTTCAACTAGTATCTTATCCAAAGTGTAATAGAATCTCATCTTCAACTAAATGATTGTGTAAATAAAAATGGTAATATATCATTAACAAGGGTCTTTTAAAGGGTATATACACTTATCCAATACATATATGGGTTTTACTTACCCTGATTAAGAGAGAGATAAAGCAATGGAATCAACTTCATATCTTACCCATATGAGCTATGTAAATATTACAATATAGTTAAGAGTGTAGAGTCTCAATCTAAGGTATAGGAAAGTAATCACAAGAATGAAGATGAAAGTTCAAATTGCATTTCTGCTATGATCTTTTCATTGTGTTCTTATCAGTTTTCTTGGGTATCGTTAATTCTATTCTATTTCCGAGTCTTCATACTTTTAATCCCTTCTTTGTTGAAAATCGAAGCTATCTTGAATTTTGGAGGAATTGTAATTGGTATCTCAGTCCATGGCATTGGAGTTATAGATTTGGATTTAAATTTGTTATTTCTTATCGTTATGTAAATGAGACATTGACATGAAATGTTCACTGCTTATGTCTTTTTATTACAGTGCAAAGTACTGTAACATATTTTAGTAGTGGGAATAATTGCACTGGATAGTTTCCTTGTGTTTCAAGGTTTGTTTCTATCTATTGTATGTTTGTTTGGATGAAAGAAATCTTCCATCTACAAAGCAATGGAACTAATTATCAACATGTTTGTATTACACTTGGAGGGGGAATTAATAGAGAAAATGAATTATATGATTGCAAGTTGTTCGAATTCTGTTTATGGCGAACCTTTTTATATACTAAGTGTCCATGACTAGATGATTTGATGTTGCTAAACATTCATTTATATGTGGTTAGAAAGTGTTTTTTATATGCTTATTGACCATCTTCCAATGACCCCATCGATACAAGGGTTGAGAATGGCCTTTGAATCACTTTGGTAGATGTATCCTGTCAGAAACCCCATGGACAACCAGAACTTGGCCGGGTGATTCCAATGTTTGTGTAAATAAAAAGGGTAATACATCACCATCTTTAGCTAGTATCCTATCCAAAGGGTAATAGAAGCTCATCTTCAACTAAATGCTTGTGTAAATACAAAGGGTAATAGATAATTAACAAGGTAATTTCAAAGGGTATATACTCTTATCCAATACATATGGGTTTTACTTACTATGATTAAGAGAGAGATAAAGCAATGGAATCAGCTTCATATCTGTTGGCAACCATTTCACATTTTTATCCTATCTTAATAAGCTGCCTACCCAAGTGTTTTGGAACCCTTGATCTTCATCGCAATCTATGAATAAAAAAACACTATTATTTCGCGCATTTGCACACCTGCCTTTATTCTTGTTTTCACGACTGCAAGCGTGAAAACTTTAATTTCGAGGTCACATTAAAATCGTCACTGGATTATTGTGGTCACTCTTGTCTATGTGTTCATTGCATTTCCAATTTAATTATAGTTGCACAGTTGGCAAGACTCCAAGATATTTACTCATTTGGCATTCTTTAATTGTTAATATGATTTTGTTTTTATAAGATTGTGATGATATTATAATGTCTGTCATTGAGTCCTTAATACATTGGTGGTTTGATGTTCTATAGTCTTTCATCGATTTCCTTGACACATTGGTTTCATGAAAACACATTGACGTTGTGGTTAGACCCTTGGTGTAATCATTTCATACAACACATATTTGTTATGATCGAACCCTTGGTGTTGATTTCGAATCATTGTTTTGATTTTAAAACTATGCAAACGCTATGCTTATGCAAATTTTTGGGTCGACTTACCATAGATGTCATTAATTGTTTGAATGGCATTGTTTTTAACATATGCAATAGTGATTTGAATCACCATACATGTCGTCGGTTGTACATTGGGAAATGACTGTTTTGCATGGGTTGATTTCATTCCACCACCCTCGCACATTCGAGCATTAATGCCTCCCTCCTAGCCTGGGTTACCTCTGTTGGTTTTCAGGGAAGTCTGTGAGCTATTCGACCCTGCAGATACCCTGTCCAAACCCTTGCCCGTTCACTAACCTCACTATGTGCTCCCATATATGGCATCGGTGGTGCACGTAGAGCCAAATGGTAGACAAACACTCCTGTTGTTCGACAATGCTCGTAAGGATTTGGAAAATGGTGGCTGGCTTGTGTTTATCCAAAGGTTTGAGGGTTTCAACCTTTCGGTTGCCCAACAATTCACCCTCACCTTCAATGGATGCAGGGCTAAGGTCGGAGACATACAACTCGAGCTAAATGAGGAATTCCTAAGCTCGGCTACAGGACTACCAACTACAGGGCAAAGGTGGTTTAAAAATTCCAAAGTAGACGAGGTGCTATGGACGCTCCTATTCACATCAACGAAGATTGTTTCCTGTGATAAAGGTATGCCTATCACTACCCTCAAACCCAGGTGGCACGATCTTTTGGCAATTGTTAAGCAGTTTGTGACCTGCGAAGGTCGGTATAGCTTGGTATTTTTGTATCATCTTCGATTATTGATGAATTTTATAGGCCACCCTCTGAATATTCCACATTATCTCTTGCGTAGTATGTACAAGATATCCAAAAGATTCAAGCGTGAGAAGGTTGATAGAAGCCTTTTCCATCACGGCTTGATCAAAGTTATTGTCGTCCACCATTTGAGTCTTAATGGTGACTATTGGCAAGCCTTCCTATCTAGGAATGGCTTTACCACTCCTAAGTCTGTCGAAGTGGACAAGGTTGTGGTTACTGAAACATTGGTTGGACTAGCCATGCCACTTCATATCCTTCTACCCCCTATCAAACCCTCGGATTTCCCTGACATGGACCTACCCGATACCGTGGCCGACCCGTGTGCTAAAGAAAATGCTAAGGCCGTCAAAAGGCCTGTGAGGAAGAAAGGCAGAGGTGATACTACTTTGAATAGTAAAGGTAAGAAAAATGCACGATGGATATCGAGATGTGCTAGGAACAAACCCAAGCAAAACGTTGACCAGAAGCCAATAGTGCTGAGCGAGGACTTGGACTCCGAAATTGAATGATTCTTGACTGAGGAATACCCCTATTCTCATGGCCTATGCTCTATGAAACCCTATGACTATGTCTCCAACTTACCTCCGTGTCTCAAAAATGACCCAAATTACCCGGGAATCAAGATGCACAAGGAAACCCCTGGTAAATTGAACAAAACCTCGCCTGTGATACCAAAGCCCGATCAATCACCATGTACCCAATTCAATTCTTGGCTTGAACGTTATTACAACGACGTTCCCCTGTTGCAATATAAGATCAAAATGTCAGAGGAACGGGTGACAGTCCTGTCAAAGGAGAACGACAGGCTACAAGCCAACGAGAAGAAACAAAAAACCACTCGTTCAATTGTCTTCAGAAATGTCGAAGAAGCAACGACCTTTGTCAATTCAAAATTATCATGACCGAGTTGTTTTCTTACTTCCCAGGTATGTGTTTCGACATCGACTTCGGTTTATGAGTTTGCTTGAATTAATATAACGGATTGGGTTTGCTTTCGATTAGATCTGTTTGTTTTTAATAGATTCAAAACAATTCTATTGACTTTGAATTATCATAAATGATTTTGTTATGAATTATGTATGGAAGATTTGTTTTTCTAAACTCGGACACAACTACGATTTAGTTAATGTGATTTTATTATTCTCAGATTAGTATAAATGTTTGATTGTTTTTGAGTCGGATTGAATTAGGGTAGTCGATTGGGTTTTGTTTTCGTTTAGTTCTGTTCGAATAGATTTAAGGAATGATTCTGTTTTGTTTCCATTTTAGATTATGATTGCATCTGACCTGTATAGGAGATTTATTTACTAAAATCAGACACAACTATGTTTTGGATTGGTACAATTTTGTTGTTGTTGGATTGTGTCGGCTCTGAGTTAGTTCAATTTATTTCTTATGGTTTGATTTTGAAACGATTCCGTATGCTTGAATTGGCATGATCCTTTACGTATGCAATGCATCAATATCAGTGATTGGTTTGATAAATATAATGTAATCTATTAAATAAAAAAAACAACTCTGTTAGTTTTGGATTTAAAAATGATTTTGTTAATGGCTGAGTCAACATAAATTATTGCATGAAAAACTTACTTGATCGGTTACAGTTTGTATCGATTGAAATTGATTCATATTTCATTGGTTTCTGATTGTATAAACGATTATGTCGGCACCAAATCGGTGTGATTCATTCCTGTTCGATTTGATTCGCAAACAATGCTGCGTGCCTTGAATTAACATGAGTTGGATTAGATTCAAAGTTAGATTTGATACGGCTCTGTTAGTTTGGATTTAAATGATTCTGTTGAGTGTTGGATTGACATATTATGTCTATATTAAATTCTTATCAGAGATTTGCTTGATATTTTTTTAGGGTCTGTTTCAATTGAAATAGATTCAAACAAGATTTCATTTTCTATCGATTATCATAGAAGTTGTGGTTTAAATGCTTCGTTTTGTTTTAGATTAGCAATTAAAGATTTTAATATATTTTTGTTAGCATTTTATTGATTTAAAACGATTCTTTTTTCAAATTAGACCAGCTATAGAATCGTGAGATTCTGTAGCTAGTCTTCAAATTTAGATTTTTGTTAGTTTTACAAATAAAATATCCTCTAAACTTGTCTATTTTTGTCCACTTTCAGGTGCATACGAATTTCAATGACCAATTGGATATGTTGTGGCTTTACTGCAGAATATGAGGCTTTACTAATAACACATCAGAATATGTACTAATAACACATCAGAATATGAGGCTTTACTGCAGGGCCTCAAAAAATCTTTAGATATGAACATTCAAAATTTGGCTGTCTTTGACGATTCCGAAATAGTGGTTAGAGAGGTAAGAGATTCTATCCACTGTCTGTCTCCGCATCTTAAAAGCTACCAATATGAGGTATGGAATTTAATGAATAAGTTTTCTTCTTTCAATATAAATTCTATTCCTAGATTGAATAATGTTGAAGCCGATCTATTAGCTAACGTAGCTTCCAAACTCTTTCCTGCAGAAGGATTTTCCCCAGACGCATTCTCCGTCGAACTGTTGTTCAGGCCATTCGTTCCCGACAATATCATGAATTGGAGAGTCTTCGACGACGATCAACAGATTATTAGCTTCCTTCATATGGAAGAAACTTTTCAAGGCGAGGTGATAGACGGATGCACTCATGACGACAATTTGCGCGATTTCACGGTAATACCAGATCCGAGAACTCCTGAATCTTCATCAGACATGGTAAATTCGATCCCTAAGTCTGTAGTTAGATTAGAGAAATTTTACGATCTTCAAGATAAATTCAAAAAATCAGTCAACTGGAAAACCAATAGTTCCTCGTTATCATATGAAAAAGTAAACTTAGTAACTAATGACAATCCGTAGTGCATTAATTTAGGGGTGGGGTGTTCTCAACAAGAAAAAGATGCATTTATTAAATTGTTCAAAGAATTTAAAGATATTTTTGCATGGACGTATGATGACCTTAAAACTTTCGACCCTAACATCATACAACACATCATTACTATGAAACCCCAAACCTTACCCTTTCAACAAAAATTAAGAAAAATGCACCCTAAGCTCGAACCGATCGTCAAAAAAGAATTAAATAAACTCCTAAATGCTAAGATAACTTTCCCAGTTAGGCACACTCAATGGGTTTCTAACCTTGTCCCTGTTCGGAAGAAAAGTGGGGAAATTCGACTATGCGTCGATTTCCAAAACCTTAATAGAGCGTCTGATAAAGACAACTACCCTGTCCCACCCATGGAACAGATCCTTCAACAGGTATTTAGTTCTGAAAGACTATCCTTATTGGACGGTTTCTCAGGGTACAACCAAGTCATGATGTCTCCTCCAGACCAACTTAAAACTACCTTCCGCACTCCATGGGGCACCTACGCTTATCGAAAAATGCCCTTTGGACTGATTAAGGCCGGTGCCACTTTCCAGAGAGCGATGGACATCGCTTTCCGAGGCTTAATCAATTAGTCCGTCGTAGTTTACTTAGATGATGTTACTGTATTCTAAAAAAAAAAACCCGATCATCTAGCTCATTTAAGAGTCGTTCTACAGCGATGTCATAAATACGACATTTCCTTGAATCCTAAAAAATCTATCTTCGCAGTAGAACAAGGTAAACTCTTAGGATTTATTATGTCAAGTAAAGGGATGATTATCGACCCCGAAAGGACTCAATTCATCTTGAAACTTCCCCCTCCTACATCCAAAAAGTCTATGCAGTCTTTCTTAGGCTAGATAAACTTTGTCAGGAGATTCGTCCCCAGTTTCTCCGAAATGGTCAGACCTTTACAGAACCTACTTAAGAAAGACACACAATATCAATGGGGACCCTTAGAAAACCAAGCATTTAATGCAATAAAAAAGGCCATAATAGACGCTCATTCTCTCATGAGCCCTGACTTTTCCCAAGACTTCACGCTCTACACTTTTGCTTCCGACCGCTCCTACGCTACAGTCCTAACTCAAAAGAACGCTGCAAACAATGAAGTACCCATTGCCTTTATGAGATCTGCTTTCAAAGGAGCAGAACTTAATTACTCAATGGTAGATCAACAAGCCTACATTGTTTTCAAAGCAGTCAAGCATTTCTGGTCTTATCTTTTGAAATCTAGGACGAAATTTATTGTCCCTTATCCAGCCGTTAGGAACCTGTTAGTGCAAAAAGAACTAGGTGAAAAGAGGGCGAACTGGGTTACCTCCTTGCAGGAGTATGACATAGAAATTACCCCAGCTCATATAGTGAGAGGCCAAGGGTTATGCAAGTTAGTTGCTGATTCAGTAGCAGGACAACAAGAAGAGAACGATAGGTCAAACCTTGGACAACGCAATCAAAATGTAATCTATTGTACAAAAAAATCTGTTAGT
This sequence comes from Picea sitchensis, assembly GCA_010110895.2. NCBI lineage: Eukaryota > Viridiplantae > Streptophyta > Pinopsida > Pinales > Pinaceae > Picea > Picea sitchensis. Next base: position 6,751 of record SNQJ01S0067420.1, on the reverse strand, counting down.
CCATGGTATGATGATATAAAATTCTGTCTTGAACATGGGTCAGCCCCCCATCACTTGGATCCCACTAAAAGAAGAGCGTTAAGATTAAAGTCTGCCCCCTTTCATTTGGTTAATGGTATTCTGTTTTGTCAAAATTTTGATGGCGTACTGATGCGTTGTCTTGAGAAAGACGAAGCAGAAAAAGTCTTGCTAGAGTTGCATGCAGGAGAAGTTGGTGGGAATTTTGGTGGTGACACCACTACCCATAAAGTTTTGAGAGCTGGTTATTACTGTCCCACACTTTTTAGAGATGCCCATGCCTTGTGTCGTAAGTGTACTATTTGTCAAAAAGCATCCAGGCAGTTACAAAAACTAGCCTTTCCTTTGCAGCCTGTTCTAGTAGACTCTCCTTTTCAGCAGTGGGGCCTTGATATTATAGGTCCAATCAATACTACATCCTCACAGCAGCATAAGTTTATCATAACAACCACAGATTATCTCACCAGGTGGTCTGAAGCTGCCGCATTAAGAACTGTGAATACCAATCATGTAATTGCCTTTTTAAATTCGAATATTATCACTCGTTTTGGTATCCCTGACTGTTTAGTATTCGATAACGCTTCTTACTTTTCGTCTCTTGACATGAGCGAGTTCTCTTTAGAAAAAGGAATTAAAGTGAAGTATTCTGCCAGTTATTACCCCCATTGCAATGGATTAGCAGAATCAACAAATAAGAATCTGATTAAAATCATTAAGAGAACGGTATCTGAGAATCACAAAAACTGGCACAATGCACTATTAAACGCAATTTGGGCTGATAGGGTAACACCAAAAACTGTTGTAGGTAACTCTCCCTTTTTCTCGTCTATGGTAGAGAAGCAATTATGACACCACACATTTTTCTTCCCTCACTACAACTATCACAAAAAATACAAGAAGAAGACTGTCCCCCTTTGGAAAACCGAATTAACGCTTTAATGAAACTAGAAGAGGTAAGAACCCAAGATAAACGTAAGTTAGATCAGCATCAACTAGTGGTCAAAAGCTGGTTTGATGCCAACTCTGCCTCTGATAGGAACTTCAAAGTAGGTGACCTTGTCTTGAAATGGGACAAACCGCATGAGGGAAAGGGAGAGCACACGAAATTTCAAAACTTATGGCTTGGACCATTTTTAATTGTTGAGAAATTGGGTCCCAGCTCTTTCCGATTGCAGAATCTAGAGGGGCAGCTAGAAACCTATCCAGTAAATGGCCAAGCTCTGAAAAGATTTTTCGCTTGATAACAACCCTTTGTATACTATTGACATATTTTTCCTCTGTTTGCCTTTCTTTTACTGTTTTGGCTTTGAGTTTTTCCTTTGCGCTTATCAGTTTTGTTTTTGGAAATACACTTACCTGATTTTGGAACTGTTCAGACAAGGAAAAAAACAAATTCTTTCACTAAAAAGACTGCTGAAAAATTGTATAAACATCAATTATATACTTCTGAAATTTACATATGTGTTGAAAAAACTGTTGTTTGAAAGAAGTTAACTGATTTTGATCTATGAGTAAATCCTGTCATGATCATCTATTATCTTCTTATGTTGTCCTTGTTCCTTAAAGGAACGTGACTCAGACGATGTCTCCCTGCCTTAGAAAGTTGGTTCTGTAAATATAAACCATCTCTGGATCTTAATGAAGGACAATTCTAAAAAATTCTGTTGAGGTCTGTAAAAAAATAAAAAAAATGTTAAAATATCATAATTTTCAGCGTCACCCCAATCGATTATACATCTTTAAAAAACAAAATAAATCATTAAAAGAGCTGTGGGAAGTGCTTGTAAACCCACCAGGATGATGAATAGGTCTGCTGGCAATGGGTAAATGCATGCATGACGCCAAGACTGCATGCATGACGCCAAGACAACTTCACCGGGGTACTGAACACACCCGCTGACAGCGAAGCAATGTTGGGTATATGAAAATTTGAAAATATGAAACCTTTGACCTTAAAATGTCCTTTATTATGATCTGGAACTTCTTGGTAGGATACGGATACTAGAGTGGGTTAAATGGAAACCTTGTCGAGGCTATGGACGCCTGTTGGCAACAGTGGCTCTGTCAATAGTATTGGAGATTTTATCTTTAATATCGTGGCTCACTTGTCTTAAGACTGTTATCATTTCTCATCCTTTAAACACTGCTGGAACATTTGGTTAATAATGATGTTTAGACAATTTTCTGGTTGTTTTTGAGTTTGAATTATTCTTGTTATGATAATCTGAATTTGTTCTTTTGGTAGAGATAACTGCTTCTACGAGTGTGTCGCCATTTTTGGCAGCCATTTCACATTTTTATCCTATCCTAATAAGCTGCCTACCCATGTGTTTTGGAACCCTTGATCTTCATCGCAATCTATGAATAAAAAAACACTATTATTTTGCGCATTTGCACACCTGCCTTTATTCTTGTTTTCACGACTGCAAGCATGAAAACTTTAATTTCGAGGTCACATTAAAATCATCACTGGATTATTGTGGTCACTCTTGCCTATGTGTTCATTGCATTTCCAATTTAATTATAGTCACACAGTTGATAAGACTCCAAGATCTTTACTCATTTGGCATTCTTTAATTGTTAATATGATTTCATTTTTATAAGATTGTGATGATATTATAATGACTGTCATTGAGTCCTTAATACATTGGTGGTTTTATGTTCTATAGTATTTCATCGATTTCCTTGACACATTGGTTTCATGAAAACACATTGACGTTGTGGTTAGACCCTTGGTGTAATCGTTTCATACAACACATATTTGTTATGATCGAACCCTTGGTGTTGATTTCGAAATCATTGTTTTGATTTTAAAACTATGCAAACGCTATGCTTATGCAAATTTTTGGGTCGACTTACCATATATGTCATTAATTGTTTGAATGGCATTGTTTTTAACATATGCAAAAGTGATTTGAATCACCATACACGCCGTCGGTTGTACATTGGGAAATGACTGTTTTGCGTGGGTTGATTTCATTCCAGCACCCTCGCACACTCAAGCATTAATGCCTCCCTCCTAGCTCGGGTTACCTCTGTTGGTTTTCAGGGAAGTCTGTGATCTATTCAACCCTACGGATACCCTGTCCAAACCCTTTCCTGTTCACTAACCTCACTGTGTGCTCCCGTCTATGGCATCGGTGGTGCACGTAGAGCCAAATGGTAGCCAAACACTCCTGCGATTTGACAATGCTCGTAAGGATTTGGAAAATGGTGGATGGCTGGTGTTTATCCAAAGGTTTGAGGGTTTCAACCTTTCGGTTGCCCATCAATTCGCCCTCACCTTCGACGGATGCAGGGCTAAGGTCGGAGACATACAAATAGAGCTAAACGAGGAATTCCTAAGCTCGGCTACAAGACTACCATCTATAGGGAAAAGGTGGTTTAAAAATTCCAAAGTAGACGAGGTGCCATGGCCGCTCCTATTCACATCAAGGAAGATTGTTTCCTGTGATAAAGGTATGCCTATCACTACCCTCAAACCCATGTGGCATGATCTTTTGGCAATTGTTAAGCAGTTTGTGACCTGCGAAGGTCGGTATGGCTTGGTATTTCTGTATCATCTTCGGTTATTGATGAATTTTATAGGCTACCCTTTGAATATGACACATTATCTTTTGTGTAGTCTGTACAAGATGTCCAAAATATTCAAGCGTGAGAAGGCTGATAGCATCCTTTTCCATCACGTCTTGGTCAAAGTTATTGTCGTCCACCATTTGAGTCTTAATGGCGACTGTTGGCAAGCCTTCCTATCTAGGAATGGCTTTGCCACTCCCAAGTCTGTCCAAGTGGACAAGGTTGTGGTTACTGAAACATTGGTTGGACCAGCCGTGCCACTTCATATCCTTCTACCCCCTGTCAAACCCTCGGATTGCCCTGACATGGACCTACTCGATATCGTGGCCGACCCGTATGCTAAAGAAAATGCTAAGGCCATCAAAAGGCCTGTGAGGAAGAAAGGCAGAGGTGATACTACTGTCAATAGTAAAGGTAAGAAAAATGCACGATGGATATCGAGATGTGCTAGGAACAAACCCAAGCAAAACGTTGACCAGATGCCAATAGTGTTGAGCGAGGACTCGGACTCTGAAATTGAACGATTCTTGACTGAGGAATATCCCTATTCTCATGGCCTATGCTCTATGGAACCCTATGACTATGTCTCTAACTTACCTCTGTGCCTCAAAAATGACCCAAATTACCCGGGAATCAAGTTGCACAAGGAAACCCTTGGTAACTTGAACAAACCCTCGCCTGTGATACCAAAGCCCGATCAATCACCATGTACCCAATGCTATTCCCGGCTTGAGCATTATTACACCGACGTTCCCTTGTTGCAATCTAAAATCAAAACGTTAGAGGAATGGGTGACAGTCCTGTCAAAGAAGAATGACAGGCTACAAGACAATGAGAAGAAACAAAAAACCACCAGTTCAATTGTCTTTAGAAATGTTGAAGCAACAACGACCTTTGTCAATTCAAAATTATCATGACCGAGTTGTTTTCTTACTGCCCAGGTATGTGTTTTGACATCGACTTTGCTTTATGAGTTTGCTTGAATTAATATAACGGATTGGGTTTGCTTTCGATTAGCTCTGTTTGTTTTTAATAGATTCAAAACAATTCTATTGACTTTGAATTATCATAAATGATTTCGTTATGAATTATGTATGGAAGATTTGTTTTGCTAAACTCGGACACAGCTACGATTCAGTTAATGCGATTTTATTATTCTCAGATTAGTATAAACGTTTGATTGTTTTTGAGTCGGTTTGAATTAGGGTAGTCGATTGGGTTTTGTTTTCGTTTAGTTCAGTTCAAATAGATTTAAGGAATGATTTTGTTTTTTTTCCATTTTAGATTATGATTGCATCTGACCTGTACAGGAGATTTATTTGCTAAAATTAGACGCAGCTATGTTTTGGATTGGTACGATTTTGTTGTTGTTGGATTGTGTCGGCTCTGAGTTAGTTCAATTTATTTCTTATGGTTTGATTTTGAAACGATTCCGCATGCTTGAATTAGCATGATCCTTTACGTATGAAATGCATCAATATCAATGATTGGTTTGATAAATATAATGTAATCTATTAAATCGAAAAAACAACTCTGTTAGTTTTGGATTTAAAAATGATTTTGTTAATGGCTAAGTCGACATAAATTATTGCATGAAAAACTTACTTGATAGGTTACAGTTTGTATCGATTGAAATTGATTCATATTTCATTGGTTTCGAATTGTCTAAACGATTATGTTGGCACCAAATCAGTGTGATTCATTCCTGTTTGATTTGATTCGCAAACAATGTTGCGTGACTTGAATTAGCATGAGTTGGATTAGATTCAAAGTTAGATTTGATACGGCTCTGTTAGTTTGGATTTAAATGATTCTGTTGAGTGTTGGATTGACATATTATGTCTATATTAAATTCTTATCAGAGATTTGCTTGATATTCGTTTAGGGTCTGTTTCAATTCAAATAGATTCAAACAAGATTTCATTTGCTATCGATTAGCATAGAAGTTGTGGTTTAAATGATTTGTTTTGTTTTCAATTAGGAATTAAAGATTTGAATATATTTCTGTTAGCATTTATTGATTTAAAACGATTCTGTTTTCAAATTAGACCAGCTACAGAATCATGAGATTCTGTAGCTAGTCTTAAAATTTAGATTTTTTTTAGTTTTACAAATAAAATATCCTCTAAACTTGTCTATTTTTGTCCACTTTCAGGTGCATACGAATTTCAATGACCAATTGGATATGCTGTGGCAGTTTAGGAGATACTTTTGTGATATAGTTTTGTTATAGGTTATTAGCTTTAGTCAGGAATAGAGACTTGGGAAATTATTCCCAGATTTTTTGTAAACTGTTTTTGATAATTCCCACAGGGATGTTTGACCCTATGGTCTTTAAATACTTGTTATTTTTTGTAATGGACTCGTCATCATCACTGTTGGGAGAACCAAACTATGGATTTATAATAATACAGTCTGGGATGAAAGTTGATGTCCTGTAACAACTTTAGCTTTCAATATATCAAACTTTTATTTCAAGTTTTCTTCATATCAGTTTGCAATTAATTATCGACTACTTTAGCTGTCGTAATTCGTTGCAGGTTGATGTGATTTGGTTTATGTGTTTTCCATATCTGATCTCTCTTATTTTGAAGTACAACAATCACTTTGTTTCAATTTAATGAATTAAAGGTTTATTTTCTTCATTAAATGAATCATTTTGTACAAATCTTTGCACACAGATTTATCTAAATGTGATGATTTGTAAATTATAAGATTGTTGTAATTTTTTATGTCTTGTTTGTCTTGTCATTTATATTTGAAGAGCACAGCTGCTTCCTGTTTATGAGAAGCTTGTGGAGAATCTGGTGCGGGTTTCCTCCCACCGAACAGCTAAATCAACTATAGTATACAGGACAAACCTAAAGCGTTACTTCAGGTTAGTTTGCTATTTGTTATTTGATAGTTAATTTATTAATGTTATTTAAGTAGTTTAGATAGATATATGTATAGTTCAGATTTATAGTTAGAATTATTACTTTAGTTGCTTAGCTTAGATAGTTTTTTTTGTTTAATTTCTTTCTCATAAAAGATTATAAAAAATAAAAAATAACAACTTTGTTGTCATAGGACAATGTACAAATGATTTTTGCAGGTTTTCATTTAAATCTATAATCTGTAAATATCGTACATTTGTGATTAAGATTTAATTCTATAT
>SNQJ01S0067419.1:68806-89466 GCA_010110895.2 Picea sitchensis | reverse complement strand
AAGTCATTGACATAGTGGATAACACTTCACCCTATCCGACATTGTTGGGATTGGATTGGGCATTTGATAACCAGACTATTATCAATTTAAATACTAGTAAGATGATCTTTGAATCAAGAGAATACAAATTTATTTCACCATTGGATCCCTTAGAAGGAGGAAGGTATGTGGAACCTGCGACAAAATGTTTTATTATAGAAGACATAAATCATCTTTATAAAACTACCACACATGAAGAGGATTACATCAACCCAAATGCAGATGTAATGTTGAGTTGGAGGAGTATTAGTTCTTGTGCTTCAGACTCTGACACTATATTGGAGAACTTGCACTGGCGATTGCATGAAATATCTACCAGAATGACACGCGGGTTGAGGTGGATTGGATCAGAGGTAAGAGAACCTCCTACTTTTTATGGTCATAATAACTTAGAAGAATTTTTAGAAAACTTTGAGCTATAAGTTTTGGAGAATTAGAGACTATTAGTACTAGACATATCTTTGAAAGAAACAAATTCACAATGGTGGGGAACACATAAGTAGAAGATCAATAACTGGTTTCAAAGTAAGAGGTTACTACACATTAGATTTGGCGCAGAGTAGGAGAACAAATACTTTGAGAGGTATGATGGGATTGGACAGCCTACATAACACATAGATAGGTACTTGGTTCAATGGAGATTAGTACCACCAGAGGAATGGCCACACCATTTCATTCACACACTAAACAGAATTCCAAGGAACTGGTACACAAAGTTGGAACAACACAGAGAAAATGTTAGTTGGGAGGAAATGCAACAGAATTTTGTTTTTAATTTTTCATTTGAACATGAGAGTCTAGAAATAGATACAACACTGAAGGTGATAAGAGACAAGATATTTGAATAACTCAAATTTGAAATAGTCACAACATATCAAAATTAGAATAGACAGACAATTAGACAATTGTTACATTGTTATCATGTCATAGAAGAAGACGACCCAACAGAAGAAAACTTGTGCAATATCCAGATACCAGATAATGAAGGGGAAAGAGAAGTAGAAGGACCACAATTAAAATCAAAATATCATGTTACACCTTTGACTATAAAGAAGGTAAATATTGGCACAACAGAAAACCAAAAGATGGCAAGTATTGGTGATTATTGGGACAACCAAATAGTAGAGAGCATAATAGAGTTAATGCATGAATATAGTGATTTTTTTCCAACAACATTTTCATAGATGAAGGGTCTAGTAGGAGAACTTGGAGAGATGAATATCCATTTGAAACAAGATGCAAGACCAATAAGAAAGAGGCTTTACAGATTGAATCTAGTGTATAAGAAAAAAGTGAAGGCAGATATTGACAATATGTTAGAGGTTGGTGTCATAGAACTTGTTGAAGAATCAGAATGGATTATCCCTATGGCAGTGCAGGAAAAGAAGCAAGGGGGAATCAAGATTTGTGTATATTTGATGAAATTGAATGATGCTTGTTTGCATGATCCATTCCCTACCCCATTTACAGATGAAGTCTTAGAAAATGTAGAGGGTCAATAAGCCTATTCATTTACATATGGGTTTTTAAGATATCATCAGATCAAGATAGCACCAAAAGATAGATATAAAAAAACAAATTTCTACATAATGGGGATCGTTTCAGTACACAGTGATACCATTTGGGTTGAACAATGCACGTGCAATTATTTTAAGAGTAGTAGTAGCAGCTTTTAAGGATTTCATACATAAGTTTTTGGAATTCTACTTGGATGATTGGGCAATCTTTAGTTTATTGAAGGATCATATTACAATACTAAGATTGATGTTGGACATGTGTATATAGTGTCAGATCTCATTGAATATTAATAAATTCATTTTCAACACACTATTTGGTATTTTGTTAGGGCATGTGGTGTGTAAACAGGGTATGTTGGTTGATCCTACCAAAATTGTTTTCATTGTTAATTTACCACCACCTAACTCAGTGTGCCAGTTGAAGAGTACACTTGGTCATATATGCTAATACAAGAAGTTCATAAGGGGATATGCATAGATTACTATGCAAATGGAGAAATTTATGAAGAAGGATACTAAATATTAGTGGAATGAAAATTTCCAATAGAGTTTGGAAATTTTGGAGAAGATGGTGACTGCCCCGATTTTAGTATTTCCAGATTGGTCAACATAATTTCATGTGCATGTGGATGCATCATTAATAATGCTTGGAGTAGTATTGACATGGATAGGAGAAGGTGATATAGATCAGCCTATATCATTTTCAAGTAGGAAGTTGTCAAATTCAGAACAAAACTACAACACAAAAAAAAGAGAAGGTCTAGATATGGTATATGCATTGCATAAATTCAGACATTAGTTGTTAGTCCAACACTTTAAGATGTTTACAAATCACTCTTCTCTTATATATTTGGTCAATAAGCTAGTGTTGGGGGGGGAAGAATGTGCAGATGGTTACTATTGTTTCAGGAATTTGACTTTGAAGTTGTGGTGAAGCCTAGAAGATTGAAGGCAAGGCCAGATCATCTGTCAAGGATCAGTAATGGATAAGAACCAAGTAGTTTGGAGGATAATTTCCCCAATACACAAATTTTTTCAGTATAGATTGTTGATGTCTTTTTCTAACATTATTGAGTTTTTGAATACTAGATTTTCTCCAAAGGAATTTAATACTGCACAGAAGAAGAACTTGGTCATTAGAGTTGTAGACTATCAACTGATTGTAGGACACTTAAATAAGCTTGGTGTAGAAAAGTTTTTGAGGATATTTGTGATGGACCATGAATGTCCTATCATTTTGGCAAAAGCACATGAAGGAATAATTGGAGGACATTATGTAGGAAAGGCCACTGTGCAGAAGATATTGCGCGCATGATTATGGTGGCTAACAATTCACAGGGATGCAAAGTAGTACTGTCAAAATTGTGATGTTTGTTAAAGGGTTGGAAAACCATAAAGAAGGGATGAGATTATGTTAAGACCTTAGGTGATCCAAATGGTATTGGTAGCCACCCACCTATTCCAACTGGCTCCTAGTGTCCGTTTTGTTTTAGTACGTCTTTCTGTACTACTTTGTAATTGTGGTTTATACACTTTTGGGGTTGTCTGAAGCCTCACACATTCTCCAGGTGGATACGGGTGGTCTCTCACCTAATCCAACTGGCCTATTTTGTATTTTTTCATGTCATCACATCTTGTTGTACTTTCAGGGTTGTTTTGAGGCCTTAAACATTGTTTTTTTTACTCGCCATAGTTAGACTATAGATAGAGATAGAGTCTGAAAACATAATGTGTAGTTCTCTGAAAGACCTTTCCAATGGGCTATCACATGCCTAAAACAAAGCTCGTATGAAAAATTTATGACCCTAGGAAGTTGATGTACGAAATTACACCAACTTACCCATAGGGCCTACATGAATTTTGGCGTTTCACCTTCTAGGGTTAGGTTTTTGGATGTCTAGGGTTTTGGAATTCATGAGTAATATGAAAAGGGCCTATGGAGACTCATTGGAATCCATTCTTCTCATACGGATGTGCGTAGCATCCACATCTCTTCTCAGAGATAGCTACCACCATTCGAGCATGTTTCAGTTATGCAGTTTTACAATTGCATCCTAATTCATTATTTACTAGAAGATATTGTTCACTAAATATTTTTATTATTATTCCTATCTCTGTGTTTATGGTATTCAGTCTATAATCAGTTTGTTCCACTGATAAATCTGGATCAGTGGTATCAGAGTGGTCTTCTCTTCATTTATTTTTTTTCGTGCATGTCCCCGACAAGGTCTAGGTACAAGAAGTTGGGACTCGAACCAATCAAGCCATTACCAGATCGGTCACACCGATCTCGAAAAAAACCCATGGGAGACTAAAATAAAGATGATGGATCAAGATATCCTATCAAAATGTTTCTCGAGGAATCCCTCACGCGACAAAGGAATGAAATCATGGAAAACTTCGCGCAGATCCTTCGACAGTTTCCCACGGGAGAAGCATCTTCATCAGGTGGCCATGCAACCCCTTTCAAGGTACACGTAATTTTTGATATTCCATTATTTTAAGGACTGATAGATGTGGATGTTGTAGATAAATGGTTAAATCTGCTCAAAGGATATTTTTCGGTCCACAATTTTTTCGATCGGGAAAAGATCAATTTTTCACTCCTCAAGGTCATTCCCCATGTTAAAGAATGGTGGGATACCTACTCTGAGCAAAGGGCCATGGAGGAATTTGCAATTTTTGTGGTGGCCCTACATGGGACTCCTTCCAAGATTCCATTAAATAACATTACTACCCTGTTGGAAGCTACGAGGACCAGTACACCAGATGGAACACCCTACGTCAAGAAAGGGACCAAACAGTACCAGAATTCACCAATATTTTCCATACCCTCTGCACCAAAGTGGGTATAAAATATTTTGAGCGTCATATGGTGCTCAAATACTGCGTTTGTTTGCATAGATACATTCAACTAGAAATGGAGTTCATGGGCATCACCTCATTGGGCACAACTTATACATACATTGTCAAGATCGAGCATAAATTTAAGCAGAAACAATGAGAGTTTGGATCTGAAAACCCCTCACAGCCAAAGCAGGGAAAAGGCAACCCCAAGCCCCATAGCAGGGTACCAAGTCATGATGGTCGCCCTCAAGACAATCTATCCAAGATGCAACACAGGAAGGGCAACGTGAAGATGAAGAAGGACACTAGAAAATGGTGTGAGTACCATAAAATTCCTTGGAACAACACTAACGAATGTCGCTCCAAGCAGTCCCTCGTGGTCAATTTCAAGGTTTTCGAGTCTGAGGTCGATTATTATTCCAAGTCAAATCCTAAAGGATGAAAGAGGATTATTGATGTTAAACCCAATTCCATGGTCACTACCACCAAAGTCCGACCAAGTGAACCAGAAGAACCAGAGGAGGGGGAATGCCTCTTTCACTCACAAATGTGGGTCAAGGGGGATCTGATTCACTTCATTGGTGACAGAGGTAGTCAAAAGAACATGATTTCAGAAGAGGTCATCAAGTGAATGAACCTGCCAATGACACCACACCTGCAACCCTAGACCATCGGCTGGCTTCATCAAGGAATATATCTATGTGTCATCCAACATTGTCGATTGTCCTACAACATCAAGCCTTTCAAAGATGAGGTACTGTGTGATATTGCTCCCCTTGAAGTTTGTGATGTTATTTTAGGACAACCATATTTTTGGAAGATTCATGTTTTGTATGATTCTATACCCTGCAGTGTTATTATTACTTTGGGTAGACAATTGTACAAGATCCCAAACGTGGCACTGCCTACTATTATTTCTTTAATCTTTGCAAATAAATTTAGTAAGGTCACTTCACAGACCAAGAAGTTTGTCTTCTTTTTTATCTATTCTCACAGTAAGAAGAAGGTTGTCACCACATCCTTGGCCTCTACACAACACCTCTATTTGCAGTAGAAGGAATTATAAGGGATCATGGAAGAATACAGATACATCTTCATCTCACCTACAAGGGTACCGACACACTGCCAAGTCAAGCATCCAATTGATATTACCCTCGACGCACCTCTACCTAATGGGCCAGTCTATCGATGCTCATTGATGGAGAATGAAGAAATMAGGCATAYGATCCAAGAGMTTCTTCAAAAGGGGMAMATCAGACCCAACTCCTCCCCTTGACGAAGCTTGATTGTACTGGTGCAGAAGAAGGACGGGACTTTGCRACTTTGCATTGATTACAGAGCCTTAAACAAAATCACAGTMAGGAACTGTTATCCCATTCTCGGGATTGATGACCTTCTTGACCAAATCAAGGAGGAAAATTTCTTCATCAATATTGACCTGAAGTCTGGATACCACCAGGTTCCCATCGAACCAATGGATGTCTTGAAGATAGCCTTCAAGTCTAAGGAAGGTCTCTATGAATGGCTAGTCATTCCATTTGGCTTAAAAAATGCACCAACCACTTTCATGAGGTTGATGGACGATGTATTGAGACCCTTCACCAACTCCTTTGTGGTAGTATATTTAGATGAMATCCTCATCTTCAAAAGAATGTGGGAGGAGCACATGTGGCATATTCAACAGGTTTTGAGCACTCTACGGTAGCACAAGCTTTATGACAACCTAGAAAAATGCTATTTTGGCATGAACATGGTCCAATACCTGGGCTACATTATTGATGCGCATGGGGTACATGTTGATCCAACTAAGATCCAAGTCATCCGTGACTATCCATCCCCGACCACACTGATCAAGCTTTAGAGCTTCTTAGGACTCGTCAATTTTTATCGACGGTTCGTGTTGGGATTCTCCCATATTTCCTGTGCCATTAGCTAGGTGACCAAGGGTAGTGGTAGGGCCAAGTTCATGTGGGGGAAGGAGAAGCAATGAGAATTCAAAGATCTGAAACATCATTTGTGCTCAGCTCTAGTGCTCTCCTTGCTCGATCTCCATTAACCATTCGTGATTGAGACTGATGCATATGACTATGTTGTGGGTGCAGTTCTCACTCAACATGGGCATCCGATGGCATACCATAGTGAGAAACTCTCTGATACTATCTGTAAATACCCCACCTATTAAAAGGAAATGTATTCCATTGTAAAATCTCGTCGGTAATGGCAAAATTACATTCTGGGGATAGAGATGATCATACACACTGATCACAAACCTTTGCAGTTCATACAGACATAGGGGAAATTGCAGAACAATAGCCATCAGGAAAGGTCCACCTACCTACAACAGTTCCATATCAACATCAATTATAAGACATGTATCTCCAATTGTGTCATTGAGTGCCTCAGTTAGCCTCCTATAGCTGCACTTACCACTCCATTCCTGTGTACAGGAAACATCGAAGTGACCCCAACTTTACCAGCAAGATATTAACTTTTCCACCACATATTAGCTCTTGGGTACAGGCACCACTGTCACTGATTTTCACATTCAGGACAGAATCTTATGACACTTGGGCCATCTCTGTGTTCCTACAAGAGAGAGTGCAAATCTGATTTGGGAAGCCCACTACAGTCAGGTGGCAGGACATTTTGGTATAGAGAAAATGGTGGTCTTCCTTCAGAAACATTTGTATTGGCCAAAACTTCGCCTAGACATTAGCAAGTATATCAGATCTTACACTGCCTGCACCATTGCCAAGTCAACCATCAAGAAGCAAGGCTTATACACCCCTTTACCTATTCCTGATAAGCTTTGGGAGTCCATCTCCATGGATTAAATGTCTAGTTTTCCATCCACCAAGCATGGAAATGACTGTGTCTTTGTGGTCATTGATCGGTTTTCAAATATGGCCATCCTCGGAGCCTGTAAGAAGACTGTCATAGTAGCCAATACCGCCAAGCTCTTCTTCGAACGAGTTTGGGTTCACTTTGGTATACCATAGCCCATCATATCCAACCAAGACATCAAGTTCCTCAGCACCTTTTGGTCGATTCCCTGGTCTTTTTTGGACACCAAGCTCACAAAATCCACTTTTTTCCACCCCCAAACCAATGGCCAAACCCAAGTCGTCAATCGGATGATTGTGCAAATCCTGTGCATGTAAAATTCTAAGCATACATGTACATGGGATGAGAGTCTCCCATATGTCCAACAACAAGGCTCTCCATAGTTCCACTGGCCATATCCCGTTTCAGGTGGGTCTAGGATTCCAACCCTTGGGACCCATTGATGTTTCACTTCCTCTTGCCACCGCATAGATAGACACTTCCCCTGATCATTCTGCGGTCGACAAAGCCACCAAATTCCTTGAGAGGATTCAACACATCCACCAATAGGTCCAGGAGATTTTGCAGAAATCCAATGCTAAGTACAAGCAACACCATGATAAACACAGGGTACCACACCAGTTTCAGGTTGGCGACAAAGTTTGGTTACATTTGCAGAAGGAGATTCTCACCGGACCCCATCAAAATATTCAACCACTTCATTATGGGCCTTACACTATCACCAAGGTTGTGGGTAATAATGATTTTTAGCTCAACACTCCACCTTTCCTTGGTTTGCATCCAGTATTCAATGTAGAACTCCTTCGGCCATATTTTCCACCATTACTAGACACCTCTGAGATCGTCGAACAACTAACACCAAAATCGACAAAGCCACCAGATTCATTGAGTGGATTCAACACATCCGCCAACAAGTCTAGGAGAATTTGTAGAAATCCAATGCTAAGTACAAGCAGTTCCATAATAAACACAGGGTACCACACCAGTTTCAGGTTGGCGAGAAAGTCTAGTTACATTTGCAGAAGGATATTCTCATCGACCCCCATAAAAATCTTCGACCACTTTGTTATGGGCCTTACACTATCACCAAGGTTGTGGGTAACAATGGAGATCATTACTTCCTAAGGGGGTAGGATTGATCCAGATGGATATTGGTGGCCACCCACCTATTCCAACTGGCTCCTCATGTCTGTTTTTTTTCAGCACGTCTTTCTGTACTACTTTATAATTGTGATTTCTACACTTATGGGGCTATTTGAAGCCTCACACATTATCCATGTGGATACGGGTGGCCTCTCGCCTAATCCAACTGGCCTATTTTGTATGCTTTCATGTCAGCACATCTTGTTGTACTTTCAGGGTTGTTTTGAGGCCCTAAAAATTGTTTTTTTTGAATTGCCACGATTATACTATAGATGGAGTTAGATTATAATGGAAAAATGTGTACTTCTCTGAAATACCTTTCCAATGGGCTATCACGCGCCTAAAATAGACGTCGTATGCAAAATTTATGACCCTAGTAAGTTGATGTACCAAATTACACCAATTTACCCATAGGGCCCACATGACTTTTGGTGTTTCACCTTCTAGGGTTAGGTTTTTGGATGTCTATGGTTTTGGTATTCATGAGTAATATGAAAAGGGCCTATGGAGCCTCATTGGAATCCATTTTTCTTAGACGGATGTTTGTATCAGCCACATCTCTTCTCAGAGATAACTACCACCATTCGAGCAAGTTTTAGTTCTGCAGTTTTATAGTTTCATCCTATTTCATTATTTAATATAAGATATTGTTATTTGAATATTTATGTTATTCTTCCTATCTCTGTGTTTATGGTATTCAGTCTGTAATCAGTTCGTTCCGCTCCTAAATCCAGATCATCAGGTAAATTTGAAGTTTTTTTATAAGTGGGCAGTATATTTTGTAGGACCTATTAATCCACCAGCAAGAATATCAGGAGAAATATATATTATTACATCGACAAAATAATTAAATAGATTAGTTGAAGCAACAACAGTGAAAGATTTCACTGTAGAGACTGAAACACGCTTCTATTTGAACAAGTAGTCTCAAGATTTGTATGCCCAAGAATTTTGATGAGTGATTAGGGGACTCACTTCATCAATAGTACAATCCAGGCAATGGAGGAAGAATTTAAGATACATCATCAAAACAACACTCCTTACCATCCTCAAGCTAATGGAACAATGGAAGCATTTAACAAGATTTTGGAGAATTCCTTGACCAAGATTTGTAATGTGAACAGGGATGAATGGGATTTGAAGGTACCAAAAGTGTTATGGGATTATAGAACTACATGTAAGAAGTTAACAAGGTAGACACCTTTTAGGATGGTGTATGGATAGGAAGTAGTGGTTCCCTTGGTGTATTTGATACCTAGTCTATGCATTGAAACTATTACAAACATGACAGAAAGAGGCGCAAATCAAGAAATATTGGCTCAACTTATGGAATTGGAAGAAGACAGGATCATAGTTGGTTTCCATAAGGAAGTATAAAAAGAAAAGGACAAATATTGACATGACAGACATATCAAGAAGAATAAATTGAAGGAAGGAGATATGGTTCTCCTCTATGACTATAAATACTTGCAGCACCTAGGGAAGCTTAGAATGCATTGGCTAGGGCCATATGAGATAAACTATGTCACATATAGAGGTGTTGTGCAGCTATAGAATTTAACATGAAAACAAATTCAAGGTTTGGTGAATGGTAGTCGACTAAAAATGTATAGGGACATTCGACCCACTAACCCTCAATAGTTGCGAACAAAAGTTAGACTTGTACATATTGTATATAGTAGGATTTAAAAGAAGAAAAATAAGAAACAAGTGGAAAAAAGAGAAAAATACAAAAAGAAGTAGTTAGACAAACAGGTGGTAGACAAACAGTTGGAAGATATAGTGCACAACAGAAGCCAGAAATAAGTATGAAAAATCCTAAAGACACTGCATGACAGAAAAATATGACTAGAAAGAAAACACAACATTATGGGACAAAGAACGACCGGAAAAAGAATTACAATGATTGAAAAAGTGGGATACGATAGAGAATTTATGACAGGCATTATAAAAACAAGAAACTTGCAAAGAATGCCTCATTGTGACTTGGAGCGAACGAGAGCCAAGGACAGAAAGTTGAGTAAACACATAGAGAAACCAAATATCCCCAATTTTTTCAGCATCGATTCAGAGCACTAGGTTCAATATTTTTTCAGTATGGCGCCACCTAAGGTTGGATCACCTAACCAAATGTCAAGGAGAATCCACAGAAACAAAATATCGTTGTTGGCGCAAGAAACAAAAGTGGAAAAACCTAACCAACAAGCAGGAGTTGTGGACATGGACACGATTCCATCATTTGAACTAGTGAGTCCCACACCAGTCAAAGAGAAAGATGTAGAAATAGAAGCAATGGATGTGGATCCAAGGGATCAAAAGAAAAACCCCACTACCTAGTAGTTGGGTATGGGAGCACCACGACAAGGATGGAAACAAAGCTAATGGCATGCAAATTGATAAGAAAGTGTCGCAAAGAAGAGGCACCGGTAGGGGTAATAGCATCAGTCGCACAATGTGTGAATGGGACTTTACTTAGTTGGAGTCCATATTTATTAAACTTTTTTTCGGATGATTGTCAAAATATGCAAGACATAAGCACAAAGTTCCACTATTTGTGGCTACTTGTACTTATAGTATTGGTAGGATAGAGACACCCTAAATAAAATGTATTTTTTCAGAGGATCATAAAGTGTCGCGCAACACAATATGGAACATTATGACACACCTCATTCGCAAGAGAAAGGAATACCAACTCCGTTATATTTACGACATATTTTGAGGAAATACAGGAAAAGGTGGCTGCTACTTGGAGGATACCACCCGAAGTAGTGGAGGAGCATATGGATATGGAAAATTTTCAGGTATCAAGGCACAATATATGGATTCAGGCAAAAAGGGACCCAAAGAAGAACTGGTCGCAGTTGAGAAACTGCGTCTCTAGCGAGGAAGTCCAATGGGCCATGAAATATTGGCCAGATGAGTGGAGAGTACCAATGAAATCAAAGAAGGGACAAACAGGAAAAAAACCAGAGCAAGATGGAACAACGCAGAAAACCAATAGTCCGGCAGAAAACATTAGAAAAGTTATTGAGCATGCAAAACATGTTGGAGGGAGCACGACAATAAAGAAACTGCAACAAAAAAAGCTCATCCCAAAGCTAGTCACACATGAGAAAGATTGCATCGGAGCCACCAACGAAGGAAAACAACAAAATAAGAAGACTAATGGAAGCACACAAAGAGAAAAAATTGTTCCTGCGCAAGAGGAACAAATAGGAGGAGATATATCGAACATAGGAGTACGCACAAATTCAACACAGACAAAGACTCTGCCAAAGAAAAGGATTGTGTTGTAGGTACTAGGACATAGGAAAAATATGAAGGTGCACAAAGATGTTTTGGAATTCACAATTATAGAAGATGATGCAGAGATGGTGGCATAAAACATGTAATATCACGTAGCAGAGTCGTGGGATGACGAACAGAAGCAAAAAGAGGATATTATAAATAAATTGTCAGAAGTTAAAGAAACTTTGGCACAACTGCAACTGAGCACAGTGAAAAATAAGGAAAAGGCGCAACCACAACATATTGTTCCATAAAAGACAGTCCAAGCGCATGAAACCATCTAGATTATAGCATCACGAAGTGAGAAATTTTCTATCACAAAATATATACTGCATTTGGACGAGGAGACAATGTGGAAACAGATAAAGGAGATTGATCACTTAGACTTGACATTGGTCAAGATCCCCATGAAATCACTATACAAATTTCAAGTTAGCATCTTACAGTAAATCCAATCTAGAGCATGCCCGGATGTGACAGAGTTACAAAAAACAAAGGAAATAAAGGATACGCTGAAGATAACTCTCAACGAAGTGCAGGTTGAGAATATTGAGGCAAAGCAACACATGTCTAGTTAGAGGAGAACATCGAAGAAGTTTTCAATCCAATAACAGACAATGCACAAGAAGGGGCACACTTACAAACAGAGGAAAAAATCGGGATGATCATGTAGGCGATGGAAAACTACAAATGTCATATAACGGACTTGATGGAAAAATTGAACCCAAGCATGCCACCAAAAGAGAGCTCATAGAGAGAGACGGAATTTTCATGGAACAAAGTATTAAGGACATTGCAGAGTTATATAACAAAAGTGCACAACTTTGGACAAGTCTGCAAAAGGATGAAAAGTTGCAGGCACTGGAACAAAAGGAAGAAAGCGTCAACACAGTTGCGCAAGATCTGAAATGAAAAAAAAAGGCCATGAACATTTAGAAGAGGCCGAGGAGTGTGAAAGAGTTAAATAATTTATAGGCAGAGATAAAGACTGTGTAGACAGAGAAGTAGTTGAGGCAAGGTAAGCTGGAGCCATTACAGGAAGATGCAGAGAATATTTTGACAAAAATTGATGTAGCCAAGGGAAATATGGAAAATTTTAAGTTGGATGTTGAAGAGATTCTAAAGGAACATCTCACTGCAAAGACTATAGAGTTTTTTGCAGATAAGAGCACACAAGTGAAGATTTCTATTGAAGAGATCTCAGGTTGATTCCGGGAATTGGAAAATTCTGTCAAAGAGGAAAACATTGCTTGAGTGGATTGGGATGAGCCATAGGTAAGTGTTGGGGGCCTATTGGAGCAGGATATTTTGGGAACAACGAAACCATTTTTAGGATAGTTAGAGCATGCACCAGGAAATGAGAATAAATCAATGTGCAAGAAGGAAAAGGAGGCAATGTCTCGAGAATTGAGGAGAAGAAGTGCGGAGTCAAAGCAAGGAATGAAGACCAACCGCGTGAAGCAATTTATTATGTGGAAAATCCTAATCCATTAGGGCTAGGGTTTTGGGTTATAATGTAAGGGTTTTTACCCACCTTTTGTATTGTAAATATGATGTATGAGGTAGATAAAAGGTATCATTGTCTTATCAGATGTTGAGAAGTCCTTTTGAGAACCTTTTTGAGTTTGAGTCATAGTCATTAGTTTTGGTTGAGATTTGTGGATCTCAGATGGAGTCAGTTTTTTAGAATTATGGATTATAATTGAGGGATAGGTCCCAAGATGTGGAGCTTGGTGCGACACTGGTCGGCCTCATGGGGTATCACAAACTTATGATGTAATGCACGTAGTGAACTATTTTGATGAAGAATAACAATAAGAAGAAGATATTTGTGGACGTAGCCCATGGGGGGTGAACCATGGTAAAAACTTGTGTTAATGTGTGGAATGTGTTCTTTATGTGTTTCTATGCTTTATGATGAATGAATGGATAATTGAATGCATCTGTTAAGGTTAATTTACAACGTGCATGTTATTTTCTGAAGAATGAATGTTAAGGGTTAAATGAATAGTAGATACAAATGATGGTATGGTAGAATAAATGTTGAAATAGAAGAGTAGTATTCCTGAAATCCCCATGAGAACCACCCCTTCTACAATTGCAAAAATTTGGGTCCTGCAGTCACCCATAAGCCATCTTGGGTGAGACTGTGTTGTGCACTCTATGAGCAGTGTTGCCTTCTAGTTAACTAGAGGGGTTGGTGGTTTCTAAGGTTTTTTTGGAGAACTAAGTTAGAACCTAGGTCATCCCATACATCCAACAAGTATTATACTGAAAAATAAATTATATTAATGAATCGGTGAGTGAAAAAGATTGCAATGTACATCACAATTTAAATTGGCTAAAACGGTGGTAGCTTATCTATACGAAGAGATGTGATAGCTACGATGATTTGAAAAAAAAACATAATAAGAGGTTAATCTACATTTTGTAATGATGTCAAAAAATCTAAGAGGCTAAGACCCTAATATAAAAGAACCCTAACCCTAGCATCAAGTTAGGGTTAAGTGGGGATGTTGAGCTAGATGAACTTGAGTTGTTTGCACTAAAAAGGAGCCTTGATAGGATTATTCTTTTTTTATTTGTCCTCCATTTTGGGTCTTATTTATCTCACTAGAAAATAATTAGCATAATAAGTTATTTTGCATGACATTGGGTGTAAAAAATTCCAAAATGCATGGGAAGGCCTGGAAAATTTATGATGTGGAATTGCTAATATCTAGACTATTTTTGAGATGGGATTGAATGATAACCAATATTAGTCATTACCTATTGATTATAAATGGTCCCCATTGCATTGATTTTAAATTTCAAATGGGGAAAGTTTCACTTCATTTGGTTCTCAGTTGATCCGAAATGATCTTTTAAATGACTTGGTTAAGTATGTTGCATGGAAACTTTTACGAGTTAAGGCTTAATAAGAAAGATAAGAGTCTTAAGAATATAATTTTCAGAATTTAAAAAAGTGAACTATAAGCATATTCAAGACACCATAAGTTGATAACAGAGTTCGTAAACTCGACATACATCTCCGAGCCTTTGTCTCAGTGGGCGAGGCTTCTTTAATAATATTCAATGCTCAAAATCTACATCAAAATTACATCATTTAAGTCTTTGATTGACTCATTTGTGTTATTCTCTATCTTAGGAACCTGATGCAACAGATGACACTGAAAAAAGGTGGAGTAGAACTCCCAGAAATGGCCTCCAAATCTCAACTACTCTCCTGGCTTACCTACATAAAAATGTCTTGGACTTCACAAATTATTCATCATTCTTTTGTTATGAACTTTTTTTCCATGGAAAAAAATCTTTGTTTAAATAGAAATAATGTTGGGAATCAAATCCCAACTTCCTCCCAAGTTTTGGCCTCAATATGGGCTCCAAATCCTCCAAGAATGGGCAAAATCCCATTAAAACAGCCTCAAATTACATAAAAATGGCTAATATAAGATATAAAACCCACTTTGTAGAAAATATTGGGACCGATTCTCCCTTTCTCCTAGTTGCATAGCAGGCCATGTGGCTAAAACTAGGCATAAATGGTTAGTCTCACACCCCTTTCTCATGAACTCTTATTTGTATGCACCCATGTGGCCGAGCGCTAGCGCCAAATGGCACCCACGCCCCTGGTTGTAGGCTCTTGTTGATGTGGTCACATGCCATTATCAATAAGTATCCCCCACCGACCAGGTGTTATCCTCCATACCCTCTGCTAATCCACAACAAAACCAAGGGCGGGTGCTTTGGTGACAAGCCCCATGTATAGACCAGACAATGCGTGAGTCGTTGTGAAGTCATTTCCCGATCAGAGGTCTCACGTTTGAATCCTGTGAAGTCATAACAAATTTTTCACCCATCCAATATTGGCCTGATCTAGTGTGCCATGTGGCACCCTGTGATAGGGCCACTTGGAAACCCCTTACTGAACCGCACCATGTCATCTGCATAGTCATCTGACACGTTAGTTGCACATTCAACTACTCAGTCAGTGTCACATAAGCCTGTTGTACTGCCACGTGTATGACCTAGACCTGGCCATGTAACTACCATGTTGCTTGGCCACATGGACCGTACTACCACATATCACTTCCATACAGTGCCACATGTCAAATTTTAACCGGCCCAAATCACCCCTGAAAATGACAAATCTGAGTGCCACATGGCATGTCTTGGTGCTTCCATGTGTCATGATGACGTCAACATGATGTAATGATGACGTCAAAAATACACCCTTTGACTGTTAACTTTGACCTTTGACTTTTTTTGTTGTTTGGATAAAACTTCATAACTCGATATCTTCGCCATACAAAGTCAATTTTCGAAAAATAATATACTACTAGAATTGACGCGACTAGCAGTATATGATGGAACTGGTTTCATATGAATCCAAGAACTTTGAATTTTTTTCCTTTTTGGATCCATTTTGGATCACACCTCTCCACTGAGACCTTTTGGTCCTCCAAAAGGATATTAACCAGACATCAAGTGTGGGATAGGCCTCCCCACTTGTCCTTTGTCTATAAAATATGTCTTGTGAACCTGTCGCATCATAATCAATTGCAAAAAAACCATGATAACTAAACACATATTGTTAGCCATCTTCGTTCGTTCACATCCTTCTGAATTCACTATCATCCATGTAGAAAACATTAGCAGTGATAACAATATCATAAACATGACTGAAAATGAACCAACATGTCTATTCTTCTTTACAAGCTTGCACGACAAAAACTCATCTTGAAGCAAAGTATGGCTAGATCTACATGCTACGAACATTTTACTTTCTTGCTTAAGATCAATTGGTATAATTATAGGTGTATTGCTTGCATAATATGCCTTCTTTAATTGTTCTATTGTTAGAAGAGATTGATTCCCTTTGATATGATGAGCATGCACAACATATTTTGTCCTCTCTTTAGTGAAGTGATATTGATTATGTTCCATGAAGAAGATTGTTTTGCGATCATATAAATAAGGGCTACCCAAGACCATTCCACATGCCTCTAGTGGTACCACATCACATGTTACTACATCTACAAATTTAGATGTAATTGAAACATTATGACACATTGCCTTGTTATGGGAAATTTGTGATTTTTTCTTATCCAATTTAGTGGGTAGGGTTTGTGAAGTAACATAGTTTTTAATCCGAATTGCTTAACCACTTCTTCTGAAATTAAGTTATCTTGAGATCCTCTATATAAGAAAGTGTCAATCTACGTATGTTTCATAATTACCCTTATATGAAACGATTTACTTATTGAATCAAAACCATCACCAATTTTACCTGACAAACCAACTGTTGTGACTTTAGTCTCATCACCTGAATCTGACCCCAAGTTTGTTGGTTGTGTTGCTGCTACAAATTTTTGCCTTCCCTTATTTTCTTTGAACCTCTTCGATTTCTTCTCTGGATGCAATTTCCAACAATTCTCATCATCGTGCACTTCTTTCTTGCAATGCTTGCAAGAGAGCTTCTCTTCCTTCACTCTGATTGAGTTTTGTTTCTTCACGGTCCCTTTTCCTTTTCCTTATTTCTTTGAATATGATTCCCCTGATACACCAACTCCAATTTTTCCTTCTTCAATATATTGCTTGAACATAAACCTCATCAATATTAGTAGGTCCAAACATAAACACAGTATTACGAATATGATCAGGAAAACCTCCTATATACTTCATAAGATTTTATTGCGTATGTAATGGAATATTTAACATCAAATCCATATTACAAAATTCATTTGTGTATTCTTGCACCAATTGCCCTTTCCTTAATTTAATACTTTTCCATTCAATTAAGACTTCTCTTTATACCCCAATGGATAGAACTATTTTCTAAGTGAAAAAATAAAATCTTTCCATGATGGAAATACATTACCAATTTGTTGAGTACCATGTTGCAACTTACTCTGCCACCATATGAGTGTTGTTCCTTGAAGACGAAGCGATGCCAATTTGATCTTGGTTGTTTCATCATTGATTTGTTGCACACTGCAATATACCTCCATATGTCTGACTCAATTATTAATCTTTTCAGCATTGACTTCTCCGTTATACATGGGTAACTCAAATTTCACATCAATTTTAAGTAATGGCATGTTAGGCTTATGTTTATGGGAATGAGAATGTTTTCTTGCAGAAGTAGCAATAGAAGTAAACTTGAACTTGTACTTGAAGAATAAGAAGATGGAGATAAAGGAGGTGAAGGAGGAGGTTTTGGAGGGTCTTCTCCCTCTTCACTTTTGTATTTATTTGAAGATTCCCCTTGAACAAGTCTCTTTTGTTCCAAGTAATCTGCATCCAATACTTTTACCATCTCCAACATGGTAAAGAAAGTTCTTTGAAACTCTATTTCTTATTGAGAAATTCCTTCTTTAGATGCCATATTCTCACTTTGAGATGTCCTTTTTCTTGATCCAATATCAGGATATACTTATACAAGCTCTCCTTCACCATGCCTTAACTTTTCATTGGTGATCATGCATACTCAAAACAACCAACTGTCAACCTGCTCTGATACCTCTTGATCTGAAATGATCTTTTAAATGACTTGGTTAAGTATGTTGCATGGAAAAGTTTACCAGTTGAGACTTAAAAAGAAAGAGAATAATCTTAAGAATATAATTTGTAGCACATAAGAAGTACAAACAACAAACCATAAGAATATTCAAGACACTCAAAGTTGATAACGGAGTTCAACAACTTTGCCTACATTTATAGGACTTTGTCTAAGTGGGGGAGGCATCTTTATTAATCTTCAATGCTCAAACTCTACATCAAAATTACATGATTTAAGTATTTGATTGACTCAACTATGTTCTTATTTTTCTCTAGATCCCGATGCAATAGTCGTCACTAAAAAAGGTGGAGTAGAACTCCCAGAAATGGCCTCCAAAGCTCAACTACTCTCCTGGCTTCCCTACATAAAAATGGCTTGGAATTCACAAATTCTTCATCATTCTCCTGTTATGAACTTGTTTTCCATGGAAAAAACTCTTTCTTTAAATATAAATGATGTTGGGAATCAAATCCCAACTTCCTCCCAAGTTTTGGCTTCAATCTGGGCTCCAAATCCTCCAAAAATGGGGAAAATCCCATTAAAACAGCCTCAAATTACAGAAAAATGGCTAATATAAGGTATGAAGCCCACTTTTCAGAAAATATTGGGCTTGAGACCTTATTATCTCATGCCCCTAGTCATATAGCATGCCATGTGGCCAGCGTTAGGGCTAAATGGTTAGGCCCCCGCCCATTTCTCCTGAACTCCTGGTTGTATGCGCCCATGTGGTCAAGTGTCAAGGCCGAATGACACCCATGCCCCTAGTTGTAGGCTCTTGGTCATGTGGTCACATGCCCTGGTCAACAGGTATCCCCCACCGACTAGGAGCTATCCTCGAAACCCTCTGCAAATATACAACAAAACCAAGGGCGAGTGATTTTGTGACAAGCCCCATGTATAGCCTGGACAGTGCGTTAGTTGTTGTGAAGTCATTTCCTGATAAGAGGTCTCACGTTCGAATCCTGTGGAGTTGTAACAAATTTTTGAACAAGCCAATATTGGCCTGATCCAGTGTGCCACATGGAACACTGTGATTGGGCCATTTGACAACCCCTTATTGGACCATACCATGTCATATGCACAGTCATCTGACATGTCAGCTACATAGTCAGCCACTTGGTCAATGCCACATCACCTTACCATACTGCAACATGTCTGACCTAGAGCCTACCACATCACTACGCCATGTGGATCGTACTACCACGTGTCACTTTTGTATAGTGCCACGTGTCAAATTTTTACCGGTCCAAATCACCTCTGAAAATGAAAAATATGACTACCACATGGCATGTCCTAGTGTTTCCATGTGTCATGTTGACATCAGAATGACGTACTGTTGATGTCAGCAGTACGACCTTTAACTATTGACTTTGAAATTTGACTTTTTTTTTTCTTTGGAGAAAACTTCAGAACGTGATATCTTCGCCATATAGATTCCATTTTCGAAAAAGAATAAACTGTCGGAATCAACGCAATGGAACTGGTTTCATCTGAATCCATTAACTTTGAATTTTTGGCCTTTTTGGATCCATTTTGGATCATCAATGAACCACTTGCATAGGTGAAGAAGTTTTATTACTTTGATAACCCGATACAGTTGTTTGTTTTCTTGGAGGTTTCTCTTCAAATTGGTATCCATGATACAATCCATTGTATCTTTCTCAATGTAGTTAGGGTTGGGCTTTGTAGCATCCAACTACTCTTCCACCTCTCATGTGTCCAAAAAAGGTGGAAAGTAAGCTTGAAGTGACTCCACATTAAATATAGGGTGTAAGTTCAGGAAGGGTGAAAGATTTAGTTTAAAAACATTCTCACCCATGGCCCTTGTGATGATGTAAGGTTGATATCAAAATGGTGTAATATTCCCATTGGGGATTTTGAGTCACTCTTTTTGCAAGTGCTACCATGCCTCATCACCAACTTAAAAATTGTGTGGAACTTGTTATCACCCTATAAGTTATAGGATCAACTGGTGACTGGGATATTATCTGTCTTTAGTGTTTTGTTGACAAATGATTTTTCATTCTGCAAATAATTTGAAAAAGAAAAGAAAAGAAAAAAGAAAAAAGAAAAGAAAAAGAAAAAGAAAAGAAAAGAAAAAGAAAAAAAAGGGCATAAAAGAATTTCAATAAAATCCCCATGCAATAATAGCAACTTGGTCCATACCTTTCAAGCATGGCCAAGTTCTTTTTAAATTGATGTTGATAGGGTAGTGAAAGATTTTGGCTAAACAGTTTAATCTTAGTCAAAGTGTCTAGGTTAGATTAGTGAATAAATCTGGCCAGACTATCTAATGCTGGTCAGATAGCCCCAAGGTAGAGTAAATTCTTAACCCAATAGTCTAATATGGGTTAACTGTCATAGGAAACTAGGTTAGGATATAGGTTAGTTTCATTGTTGCTTCATTTCAATAAGAACCA